>PQVD01000627.1:0-37965 GCA_003012265.1 Setaria equina | reverse complement strand
AAAAAAAAAAGGAGAGAAAGAACAGCTTGATCTAATAAGCTTCATTCAATAATTTATACTGAATGACTGAAGTTCTGGCAGCTGTTCATCTGAAACATCAAGTATAATTAAGCTATGATGTTTCAATGTTTCAATCAACATTTTTATACAGCTTAAAATTCTTAACAAAAATATTTTTTGAAAAATTAATTAGTGAATTATTTGTACTGAACCATCGGGACATTCTTAGCTTCCTTCTCAGAATCCAAAAATATTTATTCTTCAGCGGAATCGAGATAACTACATCTATCTACCAGCTTTAATCGGTATGGTATCGTCATTGTTAACCTTAGTATTACTAGCCCTGCTGAAGTTCACTTTCAAACGATGTCAATTATTGCTGCGTCTAATTACAAGCAAACAAGAAGATGATAAGGCAATGCTCATACATAGTACAGATACGATCCCTGTATAGAGACATTCTACTGTTAGCAATAACAAATACCAATCCATACGTTAGTCTCGTTTCTATTTGAAGTATAATTCTGCATAATTGTGACATAGAATTTCTCCGATGTTACTTAGTTATAACATTGTTTCTTGTTGATTATGATTTCCAATTTCTTTGTTTATAGTTCCAATAAATTCATTAATTTGATCACAGCTACTAATTACCATTTAACAATATGCAGTTAAGGAATGAATATCCGTGCAAGCAAGCAAACGCCAGTAAAAAATGCCACTTTTGAGAATCATAAATTTTAATCCTGAATTCTATGAGTGTCAGTTTTAAAATGGTCTTTGACACTAGTAACGAGTAGATCTTGAAAAGCGTAAAGTTTCGTTGCTGAATGATGGAAATGTAATGGAAAAAGGAACTAGGGAAAGCAACAAGGATAGTGAGACCTACCAACAGTAGCACATTGATGATCGATTACTTAAGCATTTACTCCTCAATATGATAACTTTCGAGCATAAATAATCTCGAGAAATATGCACCATTATATATTTCATTATCAAAATGGATTGATAATTTGCTGTGACCGGTTGTGTGTAACCTGTTTACCTTCCTATTGAATATGTTACAATGCCTGATTGGTTCCAATATGGAAAATCTGATTACTGTAATTTATGCTAATAATTACAGGTGGCAAGGTTAGCGCTGTAGAGTGAAGGATGTGGTAAATGAAAATTGTATTAGCATGGTGGATTACGAGGAAGGATTTATTGCTGCCATCGCTAAGGAACCATCCACGCGTACCGATGAGGTCCCTTTCTTTCCTTCATAAAATTCGTTCTCTTCCAGTAATTACTGCGTGATTCTTTCAAAGATTCAATGGATATGCCTTTGCCGACTAACAATTAACATGATTTGAATTATCTCGTCATATTTTAAGGCCGCTAGATGTTAAACTTTACTTTTATATAAAAGTTATATATCTGACGCATGTTAGCAACTTTATCAGATTTATTGTCCCTTTTTCAGGACTTGAAAATTATATACTCAAATTTACGACGTTTAGATGTTTTTCATAACCTGAACGATGCACCGCTTCGCGCAATCTGTTGTACTGCACGTTTCGAGAGACATCCGGCTAATTTTATTCTTTTTCGGTCAGAACTGTGATACATCTTGTGTTTTTTCTTTTTGCTCAGGTTTAACAAATTCCTGATATTTCTTGCTATTATTGGTATGCTCATCACACTTGGTCGATGAGCATATTAAAAGGAGTCTAATTGGTTTTTTTTTTTTTTACATCGTTTGGTTTCAGACAAGGTCAAGTTGCCACATGTTGGTATATATTACTTTCCGGATGTGTTTTCATGGATGAACAAATCTACTTACCGTGTGGCTGGTATACAATCTTTGTTTTTGACCTAAATAAATATAGAACAACTGTTGATTTAAAGCTCATTAATACTTATCTTGACTGAGATTTCTTTCCAGATATTATGATTGAGAGCTGGGTAATAACAAATGTAACTGTTGAAGGTAACTGTCCTCACATATGTTAGGAATTCCCTAAGTAAACTAAAAGTTTTACAGGTTTGGTAAGCGAAATGGGTTGGACTATCGACGTAAGAACGACTGCATTGTTTTGCAGCCGGCGGAAATGATTGTAGTTAGTTTCTGATAAACATAATTTTTTAACTGACAATTATGTTACTGTTATTTAGATATCAAGTATCCAGTTAATGCTTCCTAATATAGCTTGTGCGCAGCGAACAGTGTAAGTGCACCATTTTCGCTTTTAAACCCTTACCACATTTCGTGAATGTAATACCCCTTGACTTTATTTTTCAGATTGATTATCCAGATGTGAAACATATAAAAGTGAATAAGGGACGTATGTGTTCGACGGGGAATAGTGGTCGCTTGCGCAATTCATTATGTGCGCTGAGCGCTACACCCGTAACATCACCATCTGGCACAGTCACTGTCTCAATTCGTTCAGCTGCCGATCCTGCTACGTCTAATTCATCTCTTCCGCCATCCTCACGTCTTTACAAGACGGGGAAAGCATCATCTGTTGGTGCTGCGGAATTACCAGTTTCAAGATGCGAACGGAAAAAGCATAGGTCTTTCCGCCGGGAAAGAAACGACATATGCCCTAATAATGCTACTGGTTCTGGTTATACTTCAACATATAAAAGTCAGGTAAGTCTGCTGCAAAAAGCATAACAACTTATAGGATTATGCTGCATGAAATAAAACTATCAATGATTTATTCTTATTTTTAAGGTGTATTTGAATGGTCTGAGTGTGGATACCGATACCCGTCTAAAATTGAAACATAAAACACGCAAATCTAATTCAGTATCCAGTCCAAATAGTGGTGAACTTTACACACGTTTATCAAGTACTGCGTCTTCAAGCGCGAATGAGGATGATTTGCACGGTGCAGTTGATTTATAATTATTAGACTTAAATGGAAGGGCGATCTAGTGATATTGTTTAGAAGAAAATTTGATGAGCATATCTTCGAATTTCTTTCGTTTAGTCTAAGTCACCGTATTTACACTTTTTTTCTACATTTTTGCATATTTTCAGGGCTTCCGGAAGCAGCAGTTGATAGCGAAGAGGACGACGAGTCATGCCCATCATACGATAGTTTCCATGAGTTAAAAGATAGTGTGCGAGAATGCCTTGAGAAAGAACCTTTTGAAAGAACAGCAGACGATATTTGCACACTTCTGGTAAGTTAAATCTAATGTGGGTTACCCACTAATTTTATTTATTTGTATTGAGAAAACTGACGAAGAGGAAAGAATCTCAAAGCTAAAGTGGAACTTCATTTAAGTAACCTCGTTTTTCTCATATCTAAGAACGTTACTATTATTTACTGGAATTTAGAGTGTATAGATGTTGGTAATTTTCGAACAAACGATACCTAACATCATTCACGGAAACATTGATAGATACACTCATTTTAGGACTTCATGCAGCACATGTCCGCTTTGGCAACTCTCCCATTGAGTATAAAGCGCCAGCTTTGCTTAAAAATGGTATTTGCTGTGGTATCAGAAGCAAATACAGTTGTTATGCGGCATAATGAGAGGATTGATGCATGGTCAGTTATCGTGAACGGCCAGGTGGAAGTTGTCTTGCCGGATGGCGAAAGGATTGAGTATAAACTTGGCGACTCATTCGGTGTGCAGCCTGATCTGGTACCTCAGGTGCGTTTTCCTTTCATTTGCTTTAATTTTGAAGCTAAAGAAGAAAGGTTATCTTTGAAAGATTTGGTGAGCTTGACTTTTCAGGTGCAAATGTTTAGCATATATCTTTAGCTCATAGAAACATCCCGTTGTAAATGCCTTGGTGATCCATGTGGTTCTAAAACAGGAGAACTAAAACATATGTATTTTTATTTGAAAGATGGAGTGCTAAATGTAGGGTTTAAAGCAATGGAATTTTTCAGTATCACGTAGGAGTGATGCGAACATTAGTTGATGATTGTGAATTTGTGCTGGTTGAGCATCGAGATTACTGTAATATAATGAGTACCATAAGCGAACATATTGAGCAACATTCTGACGGAATCACCGGTGAAATCGTTTCAGAAATCGAGCGAAGGTAACAATAGAGCATGGCTTACTGTTATCCATTTTCATTTTCGTCTGAGTTGGCAAAATAGTTCACTGATCTTGCTATATTCCTTATCTGAAGCAGTTTTCACCAGTGTCTCTCTTTTGCATATTTCAACATAATTTCTTGAGTTGTTCAGGTCAGTGGGTAATCAAATGGGTCAGGTGCTGATCAAAGCTAATCGAGATAAACTGATTGAACATTTGGTTGAAGAAAGAGACACTGCAGTGGATGCTCATTATATTGAGGATTTCTTACTAATGTATCGCGTATTCATAAGTGATCCAACCATGGTTTTTGAGAAATTAATGCACTGGTTCGCCGAATCGAACTTAAGAGATAAGGTTTCTTGCTTTGGAGTTTTTTTTTTTTTGATAAACTTCTGACGAGGGAGTATGGGTCGGGTGCCTTGAGACATATGCACTGGGAAATTAAGGGACACAAGGGAAAAAATTATTTTTTACCAGTTAGCTACGTAGTGTCTGGTCACCACTCATGATCCATCAAATAGTAAACAAGAATTTCTTAATTGTTGGTACCATAGAGCTTGAATACTCGGTGATGCCGACCAATATGCGCTTGCATTGTTACTCTTGCTTAGACAGAAATGATTAGAAACTCTAATGAATGGTATATATGTTTGCTTGACTATTCTATTTGTCAGATTGCACGAATTGTCCTGCTTTGGGTGAACAATCATTTCAATGATTTTGAATGCAATAGTGAGATGATGCAGTTGCTTGATCGCTTCGAACAGGCTCTTGAACGAGATCAGATGCACAGCCAGCAGGTATTATTTAAACTGAGAGAAGAATTATTCTTTGTAGTTACAGCCTTCATATGTTTGCTAATCGAATGTTTTGTTAATATGTTGAGGTGGTATTTAACGCAGTCCAATTATGTTGTTTTTGTTCCTAATAATATTTCCACTGTCTTTCATTCAAGAATTTGCTTTACCTTTCCTACAGTGCAGATTGGTTTTGTATTGTTTTGCAGAATTTTTAGACATTATCATCAAAAGCTTCATCTCTTCTGAAAATTAAAATTTTTTGCAGTCTTTATTGAACATTGCATGCAGTGTAAAGTCTCGAACAAGAACCATCATTTATTCTCGTTCAAGTCGTGATCAACCTCTTTCACTTTCAATTCTTGGTGGCAAAGAAAACGGTTCATCTGGAGTATTTATCTCTGATGTTCAGCGTGGAAGTCGTGCTGAAAAAATCGGCCTAAAAAGAGGCGACCAGGTTTGTTTGCATTTTCTAATTTGAGTGTAAAGGAAAAGAGATGAATTGGTAAGTTTGAGGGAAGAGCTATTATCTTTTTAATTATAAGGATAAAATTTCGTGAAGAGATTAAATGTTTCTGCAGGGTAATATTGTCTATTTATCTATATTTTTCTTTAAGATAATCGAAGTGAATGGACAAAGCTTCAAGAAAATCAGTTTGATCCGGGCTCTAGAAGTTTTGCGTAGTAATACCCATTTGTCCATAATGGTTAAATCAAATCTTCTGGGCTTCAAGGAAATGATTGCTCGATCGGAGCGTGCTGTCGATGTTGAAGATCATTGTAGTGCATATCGGAAAGGACCGGATATTCGCTATACAAAACATAGAGTTGCTTTGAAGGTTGCTTATTTGAAGATTTCTTGGTGACGCGAAGTGATAACACTGTGTAAACTTTTCCACTAAATGCTTCACCGGTTAATAAGATCGGTTCAGAGATGCTCAGAATGTCCTCTTTAAAAGTTTTGCTGTATCAAAAAAAGCACCTGTGAGATCATTATTTATTAAACTGAAGATTCTCGGTTTTGCAGCTAAATGAGAATGCTCAAAGAGGATCTATGTCATGTATGGTAGGAATGAATCCGAAATCGGGTGCTTCTAGTTTTTCATGTTTACCACCTAGTGGTTTAACGAGTGCTGCTGGAAATAAAACTTCCATGATGGATAAACTACTAACAATGCTAAAAGGCTTACCGAGTACGTTACCAGATGGGCCCGTTGTAGAATCGAAAACGGTGCATTTTTGAAAGATGTTTCCTAGTTAGTGCCGCAGTTTATTTCAGTTGAGCTTGAATTCTGTTGAATTTCATTTATTTGACGTAAAGTCCTACCGGTGCTGTTTAATCAAGATTGATATGTTTTTATTTGAATCGACATAACTTTTCAGTCTGCTTAAATATTCCGAGAAATGAACTACTTTGATACTACCAAATCATTGTTTGTGGTATATGTGATATTCAGTTATGGCTGTATGAATATTTATGTTTCGTAAAATATTTTCAGGTAAATCCGACGCGATCGAACTCGCTACGTGCAAGTCGTTCAAATCCCGACATTGCCGGCCATTCTGTGGGAGCGTCTCGAATTTCAACTATGAACATAGCGCAATACTACCAACCTGCCAGTAGTCCATGTCCAGAACATGTTTTGAAAGTATATCGTGCTGATCAGTCATTCAAATATCTTACCGTTTACAAAGAAACAACTGCTCAAAATGTAGTTCAACTTGCGCTCCAGGTCTTTTCATCTTTTTAAAACTCATTTATGCTCCTTCGTTTATTGAATCATCTTTTTAATATGCTGTCATTCTAGGAATTTGGTATGAGTTCTGATAGTGGAAGTCTAGAGTGGGCATTATGTGAGACAACTGTGACACCAGATGGAGTCATCAAGCAGAAGCGGCTTCCAGATCAAATAAATAATCTTGCTGAACGTATTCAACTCAATAGTCGTTATTATTTAAAAAACAACAGTCGGTAAATCTCTAGCTGACATAATTATTGTTCTTTTACATTTGATTTATTCATTAGAAATATGACTACCACATAATTTGAATTTTCGCACTTACTTGTATTTTATTCATTTCATGATTTTCGTATTCAGGAAGAGATGATTAATCATTTTGACGAAAGATTTCTTGATTATTCAAATTGGTAGTTTGATAAATTTTTATTGATTATCGAAATGGAGCTTCACATTAGTGAGTACAAATAGTGTTAAGAAGTTAAACTTTCAGATCAGAACCGTTGGTACCTGATGACTTAGCTCCCGAAGTTCTGAAAGAAGCAGAGACTCATTTGCTTCAGTTGAATGCACAGATACTTGCTGCTCAACTCACTTTACAGGTAAAGATGTGCACACATAGTTTTTGATATTCGCTTTGTAGATATGGCGATCTTGTAAAATATCATTTGCTAATTACTCAGTTTATATTTTCATGTTTTCATAATTTTCAGGATTTTGATGTCTTTTCGGCTATTGAACCCACAGAATATGTGGATAACTTATTCAGTTTGGAATCAAAATATGGTTGGCCAAAGCTGGCTGAATTTGAATCTCTGTTCAATAAAGTATATAGCTTTTAACAATTTCATTACCATGATGAAGTAATATTTTTATAGTGACTCTGCTGCTTTTACTTATTGATGACTACTTCTTGTGACATATATGCGCACTGTGAAATGTGAAATTCTAACGTTACCATCCGTAAAACTCTTCCTGTATAACAGTGCCGAAAGTTTTTTTAGTCTTATTTGTAACTATTCCACAACTTCCGTTCCTAACCATCGTTATCATTTCAGGAGATGTGGTGGGTTGCAACTGAAATATGTCGTGAAAAAGGTTTGCAAAAAAGGATGAAGCTCATAAAGAAGTTCATTAAAATAGCTCGTTATTGTCGGGATTTCAGAAACTTCAATTCGATGTTTGCAATTATGAGTGGCTTGGAAAAACCCGCTGTTCGGAGACTACATCACACTTGGGAACGCGTTCCAAGGTTTGTTAAACGCATCTTTTTTTCTTACTGGAAAGCCCAAATTTTGCTGTTTCAGTAAATATGTGAAGATGTTCGAGGATGTTCAACATTTGGTAGATCCGTCGAGAAACATGTCGAAATATCGTCAACATCTTGCTATTGTTTCACAGGAACCACCTGTCGTGCCTATATATCCAGTGCTAAAGAAAGACTTGACATTTTCACATGAAGGCAATCCGACATATTGCGAAAAACTGATAAATTTTGAAAAATTACGGATGATTGCCAAGGCTATTCGTTCGGTTACCAAACTCTGTAGCTCCCCTTATGAAATTGGCGTCATGGCTCAGCAGGTATGGTTCTTAAATAGTACTTTTGTTTATTAAAAGCACAGGTCATAATGGCTATTAAATATTACGTCAGATATGATCGAGTATGATTGTTTCTAGGAAATTCATAAATTAGTTTACCAGGTCATTAATGGGGAGCGGAATTCATAAATGACAAATGTTTTAAGCAAATGTAAAAGTAATAGCGAATAAATTAAAGAGTGGTGGAAATGATGTTAGTGATGCGTTGGTTAATATGAATAGTTTTGATGGCGGTGCTGGGACAGTTGCTACTATGAGAAAAATGGGACCAAATGCAAGTTAGTTTCTCTTTTTTTAAAAACATTTTTCTGGAATTTTTTACATGCTTTTTATCCCATATTTCAGTTTAATGAAAATCTTCCTTAAAAATAATTGATGCAAGGTGCAGTAAAACTGTAATTAAGATGAAATTTTTCTTAAGTTTTTGTTAAAATATCTTCAAATTTCCAGTGAAAAGTACAACGCAGCCCCGCCGCAAATTATACGAACAAGCTTTAATGGTTCGGAAGGTGAAATCTTATCTGTCAAATTTAAATGTCGTTGAGTGTGAGTCGGAATTGGATCATCTTTCATACGAATGCGAGCCGTCATATGGTAGCGCAAGCGTAACACGACGTAGAGCTCCTTCACCATCACCTTCGAGCTTATCTAGTCAGTCAAGTACTTCTGACCAACACAGGATATCAGCTCCAAAATTTGGTACTTTTCAGTTTTCGCGAAAGAGCTATCCAGTATTTCTTTATGTATTTGGTATTAATGTTTCTCTTCCTTTACAGGCGTAGAATCTCCACATGCAGTGCAAAAAATGCTCTCATTGGCTCAGAATTCACGTTTGAAGCAAGGTAGCAGTGGAAGTTTAATGCCTGTAAGCCCATTGCAATCTCCTTTGCTCTCTTCAAAAGGTGTTCGTTTACGGAATACTCCATTACCAGTCCGCCGTGTTCCTTCCGCTTCACAGCATCATTCAAGTGTAACTGCAGCTTCTGATGTACAGCCAGTTGATCTAAATGCCGAAAGTAGTTCCGTAACAAGTTTATATACGCCCCGTATTCACAGTAGCGGTAAATTTCTTTTCTATTTAAAATCATGAATGAAGACTAAACTTCATATTTTATGTAAGCAAAATTTTGATCTTGGATTCACTAATTGCTTTTTTTATTTTTTATCAGGAGGACTATAAGTGATCTGCGAAGCTGATGATGTACAATATTTATTTACCTCTAACCCAAATCGGCACACTTTTTCTCTGTCTCCTTATCAGTGGTGTATTTATTTTTTAGCATGGTCAAGATCTTGGTAAGTTAAACTTGCTTTAATCTGAGGATAGTTACAGCTGTTACAATTTGTTTATTAGCAAAGGCAAACAATCAGTGGAACTGAATAAATGATGAAGTCTTTGATGTGCTATAAGAAAATGCATCAGCTGTCTGCGCCTTCCCGTCTTAATGAAATTTGTACAAAAATTAGGTTGCAGATTCGCCATTGTTCAACCCAGCTAAGCGATGCATTCATTTAACTTTCTGTTCTTTATTCACTGATCAGTAAACTGTTCGCGGTGTGCAAGAATCTCTAGATTTTTGTGTGCACGCACACATCCATCGGGAAGGTAAACCGTTTACGAATGTATCCGTTTTCTTTTTCTTGCAGCTTAATCTTTATGGAAGCGCAAAAGACGACCTATTGTATTTTTCTCCTACTTAAAATAGAAAAACTGCGGACAAACGGAGTTAAAAAAGTGATTTTAACACTTAGATTCTCATTAAAAAATATCGCGGGATCATGGTGGTAAAAATGAAACAGCTGTTCGGGTGTTCATTTAGACGCTGTTTTATTTGATATCACAAATTTCCAGGATTGATGCGATTCGGCTCAAACGGGTTCCAGTGATGCCTTGGTTTGGTGTACATTTTGTTCACGGGTTGTTATTTTGCATACTGCCTCATTTTATACGCCATTTGCTGTAAATATTTCCAGAAATAAACATACACATTTAAGACAGTTTGCATTTCCTTTACATTCACTTCGCTTGTTGGCTTTCTCGTTCCCTGAACTGATACTACTTTAATGTAGATGTATAGCAATCCCATTAGGATATCTTCCTGGAAACTACGATTCGTTCGTTTTTCCAGGGTTGCTTTTGTCTATTAATGGAATACGCTAGACTTAAGAAATGCCAATTCAAATTGATGCTTTGGACATCGACATTACCAAATGATGGTTGGCACTGTTAGATTATTTATTGTGAATAGTAGAAATACATAAATGTTAGAAGTCTGAATGCTTGCTAAACAACAGATACAACACCAATTATTTACGCGTTATTGTGGTCCAACCGTCTTCATCAGTTTCCATTCGTCTCCTCATCGGCTTCTTTGTTTGTTTGTTTTCATCTTCAGTCCCATTTTCGAGTTCCTCATAATCACTGTTTTCGTCTGAATTATCTAGTAGTATTTGACTTTCAGTCGCAGCAGTTTGTACGGCATTCTCAGATGGCAAGTGAGACAGATAATTCTCAAGTTCAGCTTTCTGCCCTGTGTTCAGCCATGAACTACATTTTAGTAAAGATGAAGCAAGCCATTCCACGCTGTTATCCTGAAAAGAAAATCTTCGCTGCCAAAAAAAAGCTCACTGCTACTGATGAACTTATAAAAATGGAACAGTGGTTTTTTCTCTCGTTTCGAGGTAAATATTTCCAGACAAAATAACATACCTCTAAAATAAGGTTGAATTCGTTGTCCAAAATATCACTTATCCAGTCACTCAAATTATAGACTTGGAGATCCCGTGAATTAGATACATAATCAGTAAGAACCTGAAATAACAACTAGTTCGGTCAAAGTAATGGACTGCATCCACTTTTCCCACAATCACCATTTTTAGAACAAACTGCTTGAAGTAGGGGACCGTTTTCCAGCATTAAATTCAGGGCAACTGCGCTGAACACCGAAAAGACCCCACACAAAATAACTGCTCACCTCGGCGAACCACTCAGCTTTCTGATTTGTTTCTGACCCACCCGAAAGCATCCGAACTGCCAGCTGATATCCCGTCCACGCCCTCAAAAGGCGATTTACACAATGTTTCCAGACATCTTCCATGATTAATACTATAAAAAAATTGGGATTCTACAAAAAAATTGCAGTGCTCGTCCAAAAAAACCGAATCTTTGCAAGCATGTTATCACAGAGGGAACCTATTTCTCGACTTACACGGCACGCTTTACCCATCTTTTGTCTCTTACCACTGTTTAATTCTGTCAAACTCCTCACTGCTTATACTTCACCAGCTAAAAATAGAATTTTCATCGTATCTGACATTGTTTGAGATTTACCAGAATGTGTGATGTGACTTAACATTACCAACTAAACTTTTTTAGAGTACAGACCAACAACCGCAACTGTGTTTCCTCAGATACCTTCCACTTGATTCTTTATCATTTAAGGAACTATGTATGTAAAGGAATGGAAGTTTAGGACGTAAAAGGTGGTGAAAGATTGAACATTTGTGGAACGTTTCCATAGATACAATAGATTCAACTGTTTAATATAAAAGACGTGCCAAAACGTCAACTTTCCAGAAGAAAATAACAAACAGATTTTAACTGACATAACAATTACACAAATCAAGATCGAATTTGGGCAACAGAAACCTGCCACACACGAATTACGTTATCAGTATATCCAGCATAAAGAGTTTGACCATCAGCAGACCAAGCTAACGAAATACATTGTGGAGGTGCAGATTTGGCACCACCCATAACATCAAGCTTCAATTCATCGACAGGTTTCTTGTCTTCTAAATCCCAAATTTTGACTACTGGCCCAACTGCAGCACAAAGCCAATATCGATTAGGTGAGAATGCCAGTGCATTAATAACATCATTGCCGCCCAAGGTATATAAGTGTTTCCCCTCATTCAAATCCCATAACATAGCGTTGCCGTCCTGAAATGACTGAAGGAATAAAACAAAGCCACAAAATATATTTCAGTAAATAAAGGCATCAGATGTTATTTAGTGTCAAAAATTTACTGCTACTAGCTGGTTAATTTTCTACACACATATTGCTGATACTGCCTCACCTTTCCGCCTGAAGCACAAAGTGAACCATCTGGTGATACAGTAACCGTGTTGATGTATCCCGTGTGCCCAATATGATTTGTCTTCAACTTGCAGTTAGCAAGATTCCATACTTTCACAATTTTGTCCCACCCAGCAGAAACAATTACAGGATTCGAACTCGACGGTGAGAAGCGCACATTCGATACCCAATCCGTGTGGCAATCTTCCTGGAACAGTAGCAACACGATAAGGAATCACTTGATATGTAACACAAGTAAAGATCATCACATACTTACTATCTACTACACTCCAAAATATGAGCATGCAAAAAAAACATAAGGAAATTTGTAGACAAATTTCCAGACCTACATTTGAATAGCAAGATTTAAGAACTCTAAACTTCTATATTCAAAATACTTACGCTAACTGTATATTTGCATTGTGCTAAGGTATTCCATAGTTTGATCGTCTTGTCCCTTGATCCGGATACAATCTGCCGATTATCAGCAGAAAACGCGACAGACAACACGTCCTTCGTGTGCGAAACAAACTGCCTCGATGTTACGCCTCTAAAAAAACATACTGTGAGGTATTCCCTTGACACCACATATCATGATGATAAAAATTCTAGCTAGAATTGACTTATCTTCAGCAGTAGTACCGATGATTTCTGATCTCTGCGTCAAAAAGGGGTATGTCCCAAAACAAAAGATGGAGCGATAATAACAGGATGGTAACAGTATTTAGGCAACTCCGTCTTTTGTACAAGAGTATTATTTATATAGGTATGTATTATTCATAAACAGTAACATTCCAACCAATACAATAATGACGTACGTAGTGAGATCCCACAGACGGAGCGTTTTATCCCATGAACCAGATAGAGCGAACTGCCCATCAGATGACATCACAACGTCAGAAACGAAGTGACCATGACCCTTTAACGCTCTTTCAGCTTTTCCACCTAACTGCGCCCCGTAACTTCCTGCCAAATCATCTGTATCCAATTTCCACACAATTATTGTTTTGTCTGGAAACACACTAATTTAACTTCTCATTACTTAGTCATTTATTATTATAAATAAAATGTGGCTCCTATTATCTGCTGCTAGAAATCTATATTACAAAGGTATATTCCAAATGCAACACAAAATGAAAATATGATGAAAGGATAATAACATTATCGAACTGTCTTGTTTGGTACAAAGCTACCATTTATATATGTGTATATAATATTTGCAAAATGGCTGGTAATACTTCAACCAATGAAGTCAGATAACAATAGAGAGTACTTTTTTTTTTCCCAAACAAGGCAAATGAAGAAATTAAAATTATGCAGCAAAAAACAGATATCTTTCATGATTATCCAGCCATTACTTATAATTCAGACATGGTAGGATGAGAAATTACGAGCTCCCTTACACTGCCAACGAAATTCAGGTAACAACTAACTTTGCGATAGGAAAGAGTAATTAACATTGTATTTTAAAAGCAACTAAAACTGGACCTGAAAATATATTTCATAGTTTAAATCAGTTATTCAGACTCCAGAAATTCAACGAATCTAAAGCAATTCATAATAATATACAGCAGTTACCTCGAGAAGAGGAAATAATCATATTGGGATAACGAGCATTCGTTGCTATTTGTGTCACCCAACCATTATGGCCCTTCAAAGTTCCTTTTAATTGCATCTGCTCTGCCATCCTTGCTTAGTTCCTCACACAAGCTATACACTGAAGATCACTAAAATTCACAAAGCACAACAATTTATGAGATACAAAGTTCCAAATATGTGCAACGCTATCTCGGAATGACTATAACTTACAAAAATACTCCACAGCAAAATCATTTTCAA
Source organism: Setaria equina (assembly GCA_003012265.1). NCBI lineage: Eukaryota > Metazoa > Nematoda > Chromadorea > Rhabditida > Setariidae > Setaria > Setaria equina. The sequence continues at coordinate 23,853 of PQVD01000627.1, read as the reverse complement.
TCGGTCCCATCACTTGGGGCAACACATACATATTATTGTGATGACAACGACTAGAAGCAATACAAAGTTTCGTATCGATCTTTCGAAATATGTGTACCTTGCCAAATATCAATTGAGTTTAATCCAAGCAGTAATAAAACCTAGTCATTAAGTGACAACGCATAGAAAATTTGTCTCGGAGAATGACCTGTGGAGGGGCCCATCATTATTTGGAAAGGCTGGTTAGGGGAGGCATTCCGAATAGCTTTCCGGAACTGAATGCGAATACGAAACGAGGACTACAGCCACATGTACTCAACCTTAACAACCAACTTGCAAACACCGTCCTATCGAACTTGAGGAATAGCCAACTCTAGCGAAACACGGCTCTAGCAGGTAGCATTATGCAATGATGCGGTGCAACGGTGGAAAAAGATTTGCATGTTTTCATATTATTAACTGAGTCGGGGATGTCGGTACCTATGTATGGTCATTGCTTTAAGTATTAGGTAGATCTTTTTCATTAGGTCGTGCAAATTATTCGGACAATATTTCAGTAAATTAAATCCAATGTTATGTTATGGTGAAATTAAAACAGCATTACTTGATCTCACGAAAGAATGTAATGTATTGTGGGAGGAAAACAAGGATATGCAAGGCCGATTTGTGAATGATCTGACAGAACTACACCGAATGCAACTTGCTGTTAGCCAACTCGAACGTGATCATCGGTAAATGAGCATTATACTGATCAATTCAGAAATATTCCATATCTCCTTCTGCAACTGTTTAGATTTGAGTGATAAGACAGGCTTAGAAGAGGAGATAATGCTAAGGTATGCTTGCATGTATGGAATATAAAATCAGTAAAATTATCATCATATTTTAGATAAATAGAGTGAATTGTTGTAGGGATGAAAAATTATCGCAAGCACGAACATCAATGAGTGACATGCAAAGGAGAGCAAATCAGCTGTACAGCACACTCATGGAGAAAAGATGTAATCTAACGCAGAAGCTAAATGATGGAGTGCATAATGTCGCATTATTGCAAAATCAGTTGATTAGTGATTACTTGTATGACTGGAAAAGCAGGCAAAAACTACAGCAAGTTGGTATGCCGTTTGACGAGCGTGATCATATGATTGATGAAATACAAACGGAGTAAGCATTTCCTAATCTAATCCACTTTTACTTGTTTTTCACACCATGCTAAGAATTTCACTCACTGCTTTAGCGCTCGAAATATAAATTGATGATTGCAAGTAGGAGGTGTAACATCTGCAGTTCGTGGTCGATATACATTTGCAATGATGCCAGTTATCTTGCTCAGCACTCTATAAGTCGGCAGAAGGTTCCCATAATAGATTACACGCAAAAAGTTATGTTAGTAACAATCATATTTGCCGATGATATCGCTGTTTTTATTATTTGCACACAGTTATTTTCTGTCGTGAATGTTTTTACCTATTAAAGGTTTGAGATGTTGGCGGAACAGAATTGGCAGCTTAGAACATACGCTTGTTGGCAGATGGATTTACTTCGTCGAGGTTGATGGTTTTTACTTCTTTTCTTAGACTGGTTTCAGTTTTACGAGGACTTTGCTGTGTAATCACTTGCCTACTGCAGTTTCTTACTTTTCTTCATGCATAGTTAGTTATTAATTTTGCTTAGAGTAGAAGATATTTGAGGGATACAGAATACAACAATCATCTGTTTGGGGTATCCTGAAATATACCTCCAATTACTTGCACATGAAGTAATTACACGATTGGATTTAAGAGTTTTTTAGGTCCACAAATGAATGGTCATATGTCTCAAACTCACATTGCAAATCTAAATTCAGTACTCGACAATTTGACAAAGTTGTTATGCATGTTGGTTTCTCAAAGTTTTGTTGTTGCTATCCAACCTGAGCCAGTCTTAAAAACGCAACATAAATTCCTTGCGGAAGTGAGACTTCTCATCGGCGACAAATTGGGCATCAAACAACATCTTGTCAACACTAATGTCACTGTTCGGATCATTGCTGAGGAGGAAGCTCGGTTGCTGAGCACTGCGCAATTGTCTGAAAAAGACGTGTAAGTTGATTATCAAGAAGAAAACGATTTTAGTAGATTTGCAGTTTAATTCCTGATTTTTTAAGAAGCAGTAATTTTGATGTTTCAGTAAAACTGTGGGCTCTATAAGCAACGATTTTGAAAAGATAACCACTGACGATAAAGGGCACATGTCTGCAAAATTTTGCAACTCTGTGAGTTTTATTTTAACGATAATCGACCTGTTACTATATAAACATGCTTTTCTGCGTAATTTTTTCTAAAATTTTTTTTCCAAAATTTTCAAAACTGTTCAGTTATCCACTGCAGCACATCTTCTGTTGATATTTTTTTTCCCAAACATTGACGTTAAGAACTGATGAACATAATACTTGTCATTAAGTGGAATTCTTTGATGAAGTTATATTATTAGTTTGGTCGTGTTCATAATGCTGTAAATAACTTTACAGAAGCTAACACGTATTGCGCATCGAAAGCCGCCTCCAAAAGGAGGGCAAGGAGATTCCAAAGTACCACCTAATTCACAAACAGCTACCGACCAAAAATATGCATTACTTTTCCATATAACCCCGTTTCAACTTGGAAATCTTGGAAAGTTCGATGTGTGGACATTGTCATTACCAATTATGGTTACAGTGCATGGAAGTCAGGACTGTGATGCACAAGGAGCAATACTTTGGCAGAGAGCTTTTTCTGATGTGGTCCGTAGTTTCGTGTTTTTTATCACCATTTTTTCCAGTGAAGAGGATTTATTTGTTATTTGTCAACTTCAGAATCGTACGACTTTGTCACCAGAAATCGGTTGTGTTTCATGGAAAGAGCTTGCGCAAGTCCTTCGTCATAAATTTGCGATCTCCACTGGTGCAGAACGAGCAATCAGCGATTCAGATCTTTCTTACATGGCTGAGAAATTAAGGGTTTCTGCCGACGAGGAAAGAAAACTAATAACTCTCCATCGTTTTGCAAAAGTAAGCATGATTTTAGTACCCGATTTTGTCTTCTCATTTTCTGGAAAGAAATATCAATTATGTAAACTAAATCAAATTTTATGAATAGGGATGTACCATTGTAAAAAAATCATCTTATATTTTATATTTAGCAAAATTTGCGAGATGACGTCAATTTTTCATTCTGGGAGTGGTTTTTCGCAATTATGCAACTTATCAAGCACAAACTTTTGAAGTTCTGGGATGAAGGTTTTTTTTTTTTTTCTTTTTTTGACTTGATTGTTCGTGGGTAGGGCCTATTTGGTATGCCCTTTCCTTAGGCTGGTTTTATATTCTGAAGTTTCCATTTTACAGGGTGGCTGATTGGTTTCATAAGTAAGCAAGATGCTTCATCACAAATGGTCAGTGCTCCTCATCCTACATTTCTTCTCCGTTTCAGTGATACTCAAACTGGCGCTGTTAGTATTGGTTTTGTTTGTGACGATGAGGATGGTAAAGGTAAATTTATTTTCCGTAATATGCATGACTGAAATGAACAAAGTCTGACATAAGTTTAGTGTGATGCTCTTCAGCTTCATTAGTTTTGCCTAATGCTTCTTTATGATTGTTAGATCTGCACTTCTGTTTAAGTCCTTAGTTTTTGTTGCAGTCCCTTTTCATCTTTCACCGTTCTCCATAAAAGATCTCGATCAGTTTTCTCTCGCTCAGCGTATTGCGTCATGTCCACAACTGAAAGATATCAAGTAATTATTTGGGTAAATACTACAAACTACAAACTTTTTTTTCGAAGCAGTTGGTTTGTCTTTTACACTTACCATGCCTATTAAGTCAAAATTGTCAAATTATTCAATGCAATGTATCTTTCAGTGTTGACACGTAAACAATCCACGCCTCAAATCAAATCTCTTTCCTTTTATAGTTTTATTTAATTTTCTCTGTTTAGCAACTGAACATTACATATGTCGACCAGAAATTACCTGCTGGAAGTTGCAAATGCCTGATAATTGTATATTTTAACAGTACTCCATCCAGGTACCTATATCCGGATATTGATAAGGAAGATATGTTACGATATTTTGAAACTGAGGAACGACAAAAATCACTCTCTCCAGTGGGCTACATTCAATCCGAAATTGTCATGGTTGCAAAAACTGGCGGGTAACAAACATTTCTTTATCATTCTGTACAACTGAATTATATTTACGTTTAGACATATTAGATCTGTATGAATGCAACAAAATATATTTGTTTGTTTTTATATAAAATGGTCTTTTTTGAACTAGTAGTAGCCACAATGAATTTTTTAGGAGATCGGGATGCCAAACTGGTGGAGATAGCCCGTTGTTATCACTTTCAGCACAAACCAAACTGGATTGGTCTCCTGGCGAGATAATTGCTCGAACTCAATCTGCAGAGATGTCAGTTGTCATATTTTTAATTTGCTAGGCTGAATATATAATGTTTAGAAGAAACGTGGCTGCTTGAATGTCACCGGGAGAGTAATATGTATATTGTTAATCAAATGGTCGGTTGTAAATTAAGAGAACTATTAGGTTTGTGGATAAATACAAAGTTGTTTAGTGTTTGTTACTGTCTTTTACTATCAGGAAGAAATTGTTAAGAATGTAGTAATCTAAGGAATGTTTGTATAAATCCCTTCAAATTAAGAGGTGTTCGTTTGTCGTGATTTCTGGTATTCTGCCGTGCAATGCTTAAGTTCTAACTCAATTAAATCTTTCCTTTGTTGAACAAATCTTGCTTTTAGGAGCGAAAATTACAATAACGAAGAAATAGTGTCGGTGTTGTCAAGCAGTTTTGAAAACGATGTTGAAACGCTACTTGGACCAGGTTTTCGTCCACAGCCTCCCAATCAGCCTCTCCAACTTGTTGATCTCTCGTTCATTCATGGCTGCAGCAGCTCTCAAAGTAAATCTAATGATAGCATGGAAGAATATTGAATAGTTCCCATCATTTTTCAGATGATTATTTATGAAGTATAATATGGTTACATTGGATTCTTTTATTCAGACTGGGTTCTTAGTCAAATGTACATAGCTATTTTTTTTCTTCAATTTGATAAGATATTAACCGTAAGAAGGTATTATGCTATTTAGATGCAGGAAGAAAAGCGGAATGCAAAAGAAGTATGCACTATTTTTCAGTGATTTTTGACAAATCATCGGTTTTAGTTTTAATTTATTCAGATGCTTTTTATAAAGCATGTGCTCACGGACATTTTTATTAATACAGCTACAGGAAAATGCTTTTTAAGCAGCAGTATTTGCTAGGTACTGTATTGATAACTTTACGTTGAGAACTGTATTCTACAAAATTATTTATAATCGTAATTTTAGTGATGTTCCTGTTTTTCAGTCCTTCCCACTAAAAAAAAATAATAGAAACATGGAAATCATTATTTGTTTCTAGTCCCACTAAGTGCAGTTGAATTCTTATTGTGTTCAGAAATTATTGAGATGCCTGTTTAATTGTAAATAAATCCAGTATTATATTTAAATGCGCAGCTAAAGCTATTTTATATTTGTAATTTGTTAATATTGAAGGATCATAGTTGAAAGTGCCATATATGTAGATTCCATATCTTCATAATAATGACCGTATGCCCTTTGTAATTAATAATTTATTGGATACAAGAAATTGCCACTTTCTGGTAAATTTTCAAGTTTACTTTATAACTAATGGTATTATCAGTACTTTGGATAAATCAATTTGTCTTCTGCAGTATAGTGATCGGAATTTGCGTCTAGTTGAAATGATCATTGGAAACATATGATTTCGTGATTGTAGACAACACCGCATTTTTCTGATATTTCTGTTACAGGTCGTATATTGCCTCACCTGATATTTTATAAAATACTTCACGTTGCAATTTACATTATACGGTCGTCCTAATTCGTATCTTTTACACCAACAAATTCTTTTTATTCTGCAGATGTGTTCGTTTTCATCGTATCTTATTGGATCTGTTACTAGTACAGCTGCAAAATTCTATTCGTTGCAGTATTTCAAAGGGAAAGACTAGATGAAACTAAATGAAATGGGGAAATAAAATTCAACAGGATGGAGAAATAAGCGATAATGCTTTTGCAAATGTGAAATCATCGACTAAAACCATTCTTTCCGAATATACTTTTTTCTGACAGGTGCTCCATTTACTGATATCAAAAGTGATAAATGTTGCACTTTAAAACTAAGTGATAACCAGGAAACTCACCCATACCGAATTACAAGCGTACGAGATGTTTCTCCCATAGATACCTGTATATGAACAGACCTAGACATACATATAGAGATATACACATACACACACACACACACACACATAGATACACAGACGTACACACCCACATTAACAGAAACACACACTGCAGTGACAACAATAATGTTTACGGATGAAAAGGTTGCTGATGATTCGCTTTGTAGAATTTTCGGAAACTTTTCAATCAGTTTAAAATGATCAATCAGTTCATTGATTTATTCACTGTTTCTGATCACTATCATCTTATATCGAGTACCGTTACCTTCTATTTCATCTATGTTTCCAATTTTTCTTATTCATTATTTGAAAATCACTGCTCTCACGTTTAATTCCTTATTTGCGGTAAGTTTACATTTTTCATTCATTTCAGTTGTGTTTACCAGTTATCAATTATCAACCAATAAATTCCATCCATCTCTTTTATCATTGTTTAATGAAGAATTCACTGTAATAAATATATCATATTTCATATTTGTTATGTGGTAGCAAAAATTTTCTCTTCCATTATTTAGCTTCCGGTCGATCAATCATAAATTTAGTAACTGTTTTGGTTCTAATATTATAACTTTTTTATTTTGTTTTGGAATTTTTTTTCTCAAAATTGAAGCATTTTTCGTTGTGATACCTTTTTTTTTTTTTTTTAGTACAAAAAGCCTTTGAAAAATTGCACAGATAAATCGAAGAAGCCGCATGATTAATAAGCAATATCAGTTTTTAAAATATTCATATTTCAGCATTTTCAAGCTTACTGTATTCTTCTCGATTAAGTTTCTTTTCCAGATCTAGTTTATTCAGTACCTTTAAACTTGAGTTTAAATTTAAATCTACACTGAGATTTTAATTCGCTTAAATATTGAATAGATTGGTCAAAAAGTAGATTACAAATGGTTATCACAGTGATGTGATGTTGTATAACTGATTCCAAACAGATACTTTTATTAAATAATATCATATGGCTGTCTGTCAATACAAAAAAATCTCAATATTGCAAAATTCTTTCCAAAATTAATTAATTTTATTAGTAAAATTGTGATAAGTAAGCACTATAAAATTTCACATATTTCTCAATGCTTGTAAAAAAAGAAGGAAATCATTCCGCTTTCATTAGAATATTTATTTACCACAGGTGATTTCGATTTTCTCGTTATTCATTGCTATATTCTCATGGTATTCGCCTCCGAATGCCGGAATTTCTCCACAACCTGTTTCGGATCATCATCAGGTACATTTATCAATAAGTGGAATTCGAAATTGCACGAAGTATCGCGAAAATTTAGTTCCTAATTTATTTAGTAAGCTTGAAATAATATTTTAAATATGTTTTTAATCACAGTACTCCTAAAATTATATATTGTGTGTTTTAGTATTCATTTGCCGTATGTTTTGTTGGTTTGACAAGTATTTCGGTATTTCTGCTAGCAGTACTCGGAATAATATCATTGATACTGCATAATTCATTTTGCATGGTTCTGGTAAGTTCATGTCGTAGTTTATTAGAGATTGGCTGTTAGACTTGTTTTGATATTTGTTTTTAGAATTTAGTTTAAGAAGTGTCTGATAGTGTTGCTTATCAGTAAACACTGTTTCTAGGTATCCACCAAAGTATGTATCACTGATATATTATATTATATACTCCATTAATCGTTTCTTTTTGATACATTAAATCCAAAAAACAAATTAGATTACTTTTTGTTACAATCAATGATTACAACCATTGATCATTTGATTTGTGAGTGTTAAACGAATTAGTCAAAATGTCTGCGTTTCTTTGAGCTGTTCAAATACTATCCATTAATCAAAAGAAATATTGCACTGATTGGTTGGATGATTTAGGATGTCAGTATAGCCTTTTCACATTAATGATAAAACTAAAGTAAGATCAATGATTTGAAGCTGCGAACTTTGTACTCGATGTTCTTTGAGCTTCAATGACAATGAGTGTATTATTTTTATTTTAAGTTTTTCCATTTTTTACTTATTGATTTTTTTCTTTCCTTTTTTGTTTCTCTCCTTTTTTTTTTTTTTTTAAATTCAACCTATCTTAATGGTAACAGCATATATATTAATCGAATTTTCCATAATTTTAATTAATATAAATATTTTATTTCTAGTATATAATATTCTTATTGATACAAATATCTGTTCAATTTATTCTGTCAGGTTTCGCTATTGCCAATCGGCATAAGGTATATTTTGAACAAATCACTATTTTTTATAAGCAAAATTTTAATACGATTTGTTAGACTGGAAATGCTTGCCTTTGGGAAGAATATTTTCCTGAAATCTCTAAGGGGTTCTACCCATTAATCTTTTAATAAGATCTGCTAAATGAAAATGCATTCTCTTCTTCATCATTTTAATTTTGTCGAAAAATTTTCAGATACATGAAACTATAATATCTCAATGGCATGTTCAATCAAACAAAAGTCTTAGTATTGATTGCAATAGTGATATTGTTTGTAGTAATCATTTACAGTCATTAAATGAAGCAGAACGAATCGTCTTCATATTATTGTCGATATTTTTTTCATTTCAGGTGAATCATCATTTTCAAAGATAAATAATGAAATGAATAAATTTAGCAGCCCAATATTTCTTATTTTGCCTTCTTTTCAAATTAGATAATTGAAAGATAAATGGTGCATTCAGATGAGGAAAGTAGAGAATGTTTACAAAGATTCTGAAAGTCTTATAACAAATATTGAGTTATATGAGGTTGTCAGCGAGTTCTTTTGACATTTGACTCTGTTTATTTTCTATAGTCTAGGTAGTAAGTGTAAATTGAGCTTCGAAAAAAAAAATTTCTTTAGTTTTTGTGATTAAAAAAAAAAAAATGACTGAATGATTGAAATTTTCGCAGGTCATACTGGTTGTTTACGTTTTCAGAACCAGACCAATATAAATAAAAATTAAATGAATGAAATTTTTTCAGGTCATATTGTTAGTCATTAATTGTTGCTATTATAATTATCTATCAGAAAGAGAGCAGTTCGAACTGAATGAAAAGGATGATGCAAGCAACAATTAACCTTGAATTATTTAATCATTGCTTAATGCTTTTTTTTTTCTAATTTTCCACAGTTTGATACCTCTTTTAGACTTCTTTAGGCAGTGCTATGAATTATAATATCATAAAATTGTTATAAAATTTAAGAAGGAAAATCTAGTAATGAATACATTGTAATCCTTACAATAAATTACAAGTTCTAAATTGGCTCAGAGCAAGAATTAAGAATGCAGAAAGGCAAGGACTATATGTAATTGTATGGGATATACTGGTTTGGTTGTAGTGGTCAATTTATAAACAACATATTTTCTGCGGTATTGACAATTTTCTTCAAGTAATTTTCACGATACACAAAACCGACTTTCAGGTCATCCATTAATCATAAACTTTTGATTCCTGCTGTAATGGATGGGCTAGTAGTGATGAAAAATTACTTATTTTGCAAATAGGACTTTTTCTGAGACATTTCAAGATTATTTATAATATAATAATTTGAAGTACGACCGTGTATCCATCAGTCGTCCAATCAGATACAACAATTTCAATTCTGTCTCCATGAAAATTGCACCTTTATGATTTTGTCCGATTTGAAGTCAGTGGTTAAAAAGTTAATGGTATATTTTGTTTTCTACAAATCGTAAAAGTTCAAGATGAGATATGGTATGATTATTTTCTATACGGTAGTAAAAAATCTTAGAAATTGTGTAAATTTTAATAAAACGGATGGAACAAGTAGTAGAAATACTGCAAAATTGACAAATACAGGTCAATTACGAGATAATGCGGATAATGGGGATGTAAGACAAACAGATAAATTAGTAATTTATCTATTGTTGGTTTCAGTATTACTGAAATATTTAAACGTTAATTATGTCAAGGAGTAGAAGGCCCGCTTCTTGCGAATCATTTGCATTAACCAAATCTACTACAAGAACTTAAAATACAGTTAGTGATTAAGGTTCGCAGAAAAACAAAGGAATCAATTTAGCACTGATTGAAATTCTCAGATCGCGCATTAGAGACCAGAATATCTTCGTCAATTTCATCTTCACTAGTTTCAACATGCCATGATCGTTCTAGTGCGGTTTTCTGGAAGATAAGCGTCAGTGTGACAAAACTGTATGATAAGAAGAGCTTACTGTCGTCTACGCAAACAGACTAAAAATAGATGTATTGTAAGAGGACGAAAGAAAATTTCGAAAAATAAAAATTAATCGAAAATGAACAGATGATGAATGCATCAAACAGTTTGTTTGGACGTACTTTTTCGATGTATCGAAAATATTTCCAGCAACGCCACATAATTACAATACAGTAATAGTGGAGTGTGCAAAATACGACACTTCCGGTTATAAGCATGATGAAATGACCTAAAGTTTTGGTGTAAAAATAATAAATCCAAGATTAGGTAAGCAGTGGTATTTCATTAGCAGGTAAATTCCTCATGAGAAACGATTCTTCATCAAAAAGTAGGAAAAGTTATCATTAAATAAATCTCTAGAATACAAAACATGAAAAAGCCAAAACTCTGCCTAGTCAAGACCTCCGTCTTCATTTATTCTACTGCTTGTTTTGATTTGAAAAATAAGTGGTGTAAATTATACCTAAATTACATTTGCACTTGGTCGTCCGATAAAATGATCAATAAAAAAAGTGATGATTTGTTTAACACCAAAGAGGTTAAAGTTGAGAAATTATTTCCCTTATCAATAATTCTTTGAAAAAAAAAAGCACATTTACCGCCTGGGCAAACCTCGGCAAAAAAACATTGAAATTCAATGAAATTTGAAAATGCAAATGTCAATATCATCATTGCAGCCAACAACACCTAAAACATTAATTTTAAGGAGAAATTTTTTTCTTGAAATTTCAATTTTCTCTATTCTATCAATTATCAATCGTCCGGCCAACGAATTTCTGACCAAAAATGAAATTTTAATAAGTAGTAACATTAAGAAAATGACATAACTTTTAATTGTTAATTCTACAATATTCTTAGTCAAATACAAAACAGTATGATCCTTATCAGGCTCTAATTGAATGATTTCTGTCAAAGATTTATTTTGCATTATCATAATACAAATTCATTTTATACAGAATGTTTGCATGATAAATAGCATTGCTTTTTCTTACAGTAGTGCAAACCAACTGCTCATTTTTTTTTGCCTTTTATTTTCTACTTTTTCACAAATTCAAATCATTCATTACTGACTTGAAAAATTATGATTGGTAACAAACATAGCGATAATTCTTTCCATATCCCATATTGTGCCAGTACTATCGCTAATAGTATTACTGTACTTACAGTACTTGCATATGTAAATGATGATGGTTCAATCGTAGTTATGTCAACAGCGAAATCAGCAACAGCTAATAGCAGCGTATAAAATACCGTTAACATTGTTGCCGATGTCTAAAAATTTTTTACTTCCAACTTTGGAAATAGATCAAAGCATCTTTTTTTCTTCCGTTTTTGAAAAAATTATTTGTTATATGGCAGGAAAAGTATTTTATTCCAATTTAAAGATTTTTCAAAGTTAATGATAAGAAATAAGCTCAATTTAAGGAATGTATCATTAGTCGGTTATTTTGAATGTTGGCTCTGTTGAATCCAAGATAATGTGTTAAGTCAAAAGTACATATGATGATGCTATATCGAAAGTGTCACAAAGAAGTCACAGGTTTTTTAGCTGTGAAACCTAGAAATATAATGCTTAGGCAAATATATAGTTAAATTTTGATTAGAGCTATTGCAAATTAAATTCCGTAATAATTCATGCTGTAAACCAAAAAAAAGCAAAGAGAAAGAAAAAATTTCCATTTAAATTTTATTTTAATTAAAATTTTCAGTCAAAATGATACCTTGGTGTGAACAGTGCCAAAAAAAGTATGATTATTAGGCAGTTTGCAATTGGCTAGTTGTCTAGCTGGATGATTATTTTCCTTGCTATTATCAGTTGGAGAGCCTAGCATTGATAAACATTTCCGGATTTTCATTAATGTTTGATTTCTTCGTGGAGCTTGCAAGATATGCGACTGAAGAGAAAACAAACAATTAATTAAATTCTTAACTCCTATAGAATTAAAAAATGGAAATGGATGACAAACCCCCTTATTGGTGAACTTTTTTTGACTCGAAGTTGATGCTGGGGCATCTGATGATCGGAGTGCAATTCTAAATCCAATAAAGAAATAACTTCAGTTGTTCATATTTTATTAACTTCTTTTTTTTTAACGCTACTAATATTACTAGTCTACTGGACATCTTGCTAAGCTAAATTGACACTTGCTGCTTATCACAAAAGATCTTACAATGAAAGGAAAAAGAAACTTCGAGTGTCTTGAAATTCATTTCAACATTAAAATCAAATGTGAATAACAACTTAAACAATGTACCAATAGTTAATATATATTTCTGAATTGAAAATAAGTTGGATTTTTAGGCTAGATTTGAAAATTAAAACTTTAATTACTACTCTATACTTTCTCATTTTTGTAAAGTAAATCGTTTTAGCTTATCCACACTTAAACTGCTTCTTTATTTACATCTTTATATTTCAAATCCCTAAAATCTGTTCAGTTTATTTTAATTTCGAAATTTAAAATTCTACAAAACATCGCCATGAGTTTCCACTGCCGAGATTACATTCGTGACATCCCGCTTTAGATTCGCCATTGTTACGACTTAATTTTATCTGAAAACCTCATGAACAAAACATATATTTTTTAAGACAACTTTTAAGTGAGTCTCTTTTTTAAAATAAGGCCTTTTCAATGAGATAGAAATTTGAGGGAAAATTGATTGAGGTTAGTGAAGGGAAAATCTCAAGATTTGTTCATGTTATAAAATAGGATCCTTAAAAAAATTGAAGATATTAGAAAAGCAGGCAAGTTAATTCTTTTTCAAAAGAAAGAACGATTGTTTTACACATGCTAACTAATCAGGATAGGATTTGCAAAATTATACCAAGTAAGAAGTAATGTTTGGGGCGCCAAATAAAAGTTACCAGAACTTTCCTTATCCTTTAGAGATCTCCAAGTGCTAAATTAAAAAATTTTCCGTGTATGCTTAATATTCCTTTAATTATTATAGTTTTCTACTCACGACCTAAGCATATTGCCAAAAAATATCCAAAAGTATCCAATGCGTCACTTGACCTTTACAGTAATTTTAATACTAATTGAAGATTTCATCATATCGATGGCAGTACGCTTAATTTTATTTGAACTTAATCTGAATTTCAGTAATTTGAGACCGAAAAATATTTAGTATTCACTATGCCAATGCAATCTTTGTGATCATCGTTATTAACAAATAGTTATTTATTTTTTAATTACTATCCTAATACCGTTTTCGATTCGCCAAAAAATCGGGCATGACCAAACTTGATTAGTATTAGCCCGCCTTACTTAAACCTATTACTTATCCATTGCCATTTATTCGGAGTCAAGTTCAGATTGTACTGCTTTATATTAGAACAGGAATATTACACAATTTGTTATTAAAGGCCATTCTTCTGCGTTATTATTTATTAAAATTTTATTTTTTGACAAGACGATTAATAACTGATCAAGTGGGAAAGATTATTGATAATTTGAAAAATACTTCATTATTAATAATGATTAAATGGGATGTTGTTGAATTTGTCGATATTACCAATTTCTAAAATAAAATGTTTTTTTTTTTTTGTATTTTAGTTGTCTGACAGTTAAGATGTATTCCAGTTTTTGGTCTATTCCTTAATAATGCGTATTTTAGATTGACTTAAAAATATGCATCGCTTCGTGATACTTTTGTCACTGATTATTTCATTATTTATTAACACGACAGTATCGCGAATTTCTTCTGTGGAAGTTGATGCGATGAAGGACAGTGCGACACGAGAATCACAATCTTCGAATGTGACAGAGGTCAGCTTGTCATTGCCAATCGGTGAAAACAATCTTTTGGAGCAGAAAGATTTGGTGGAAAGTGAATTGGTTCAAAATTTACTTCAGGGTTAATATTTTTCATTTTTCTACTAGGAGATGGATTTCGATTAGGCTATCTGTGTATGATCAGAATTTCTTTTATATACATATATTTTAAGTGTCAAGAAATTTTTTCGTAGAATGCGATCAAATAGGTTATGAAAAATGATCAGTTTTTGAATGAAGAGCAAAAGCTTAATTACCAAATTATAAAAATAGTTCAACTTTCAGGTGCTTACACAAATGGTTTCGATTTGTTCGACTTTCTAGAAAGTTTGCAACCATCAGAGTGTTTACAAGTTTGTCTGGATGAAGTTGCTAGCATGCTAGAACAGCCGTTTGCTGGCCAACGTTCTGTTGATGAAGTAGGCAACATTTGCAGGTAAGGTTTTTGAAGAATAATTACCATCGCATGATCACATGACAGATTATCGTAGCAAATGACAGATGTGAAAAGCAAAATTTTTCTGGTGGAAAAATCTTGCGAATTAAATTAAATAAACAAGAAAAAAAATTGGATTAAATGATAATCGCTCACTTGAGTACCATGAAGCCTACTTAACTTTCAAAGATTTCTTGGACTGTTTCCATTGAATTATTAATGTAGAATGATAAATTTTTCCCCTTATTATAGCCATTTCGATGTATTCCAAAGATGTCTTCATCATAATAACAGTTGCAAAGATTCATTACTTGATGTTACTACGACGATCATTGATTATCTTTGTACCTTTAATCAGGAAGGTTTGTGACATCTGTTTAAATATATTCTGCTTGGAATTTCAGAGATAATAAATGTTTTTAGGGACAGAAAGCATCTATTGAATCTATTATTATTTGATAGATTTCTTTTTTTCTACTAACAAAAAAAACGCAGACCAGTTAACCATTTGTCAAGAAAGCTGTAATTAATTTCCAATCTTAATTATTTTAGCTCAATTGTTTATCCTTAGTTTCTACATGATAAAAAACACTCTTAAGACTCTATTCCTACTTCAGCACTACCTAGTCCTTATTATTTAACTGAAATATCTAAATTGACTGTCATGGAGGTATTGTACAATATTAATATTGCCAAATTTATGATTCTAAGTTAGATATTGTAGCACTGGGAGACATGTTTCCATGTCTTTATGGCAATTCCGCAGTTATTTATCTTACCTGCGATAACCAGTGCAAGATGGGAGCAGTTTTGTCTAATGCATCAAAAGAAAAGAAGCTTGCCGTGACAAATATAGTCGATTCTAATGGAAACAAACTTCTCAAAATTCCTAATCTTTATGATTTGTGCAGGTAGACACGATACCTTCCCTTTATTTTAACATTTCACTCAATAATTAACAATTTTGTTTCCTTTATTAATCAACTTAATATTTAAAGTGCGTCATCATGCTTCCTCAACTGCACTCAACAAATGGCTGAAAAACAATGTTCAATCGATCGCTCATCCTTATTGGTCAGTGTCAAAAATTTTTTTTTCTGCAAATTTTTGCACTTTTTGCAAGGATATCAGCATTTTTACGATCTCAGATGTGCTAAAAGCTCAGGCTTGAAATCAAAATGGCACAGCAAGGTGTTAATAAAAGGCTTTAATTATCTTAGGAAAATATCATATGGTTTTACATCAAGTCCAGTTAGAAATTTTTCTGCACAAAGTTTTTCCTCTCTTTTTTACCTTGTAGCACAAAATAGTAGCAACGGTGGTAAATCATACGATAAAAATGGATCCGTCTCTAAATATGAAATCATATGATGCTTATACATTGCTTGTATCCTCTATTTTACCAGAAGAGTGTCAGCGGTTGAAGCTTCTTCCCCAGGTTTATTTTTGAATCATTTTACAAACTTACCTGTAATATTTATATTAACAAGTTTTTGCTAATTATTATTATAAGATTGATTAACTTAATTATTGTTATAGGATGTGGTGCTTACTATGCCAAAAACAGATTTTCCTGACACTATGAAAGATAGAAGCGACGATAGCATCACTCAACCAAATGTAATTCTGATATTAACGTTTTATTCATTATTTAATATTTAAATGACAATTTTCTCGGAAGTTTTACTATCACAGATTTTTCATAGAAATCATCATCTTAATTAGTAATGATTTAATGAATTCATCTCTAGGCTTTTAATTCTGAAGAAAATGATGCTATTCAAACAGTCCTCAACAAACAAGCGAAAAATCAAACAAATTCAATCTATGTGCAAATATTGCCATTGAATGGACATCAAATGAAGTTACAGTGCCAGTTGCTTGATTTAGAAACTGGACAAGGAGCTACCGTTGCCGATATCGCAACATTAATGACCAATGCAGCTAAGGTAATTTATAAATCTAAGATAACACCACTGCCTTACAGACAATATTGATATTCCTTAATAAATAGTTTTGTGGTAATATTACAGAATATCTTCAATGAATTTGGCTTACGGAGTGTAGAAGGGGAGCAAACTTTACGAGACAAAAACGTCAAATATTGGGATAAATTAGGATTCCAAGTTCCTAAGATTACTGGTAGCAAAAGTAAGTAGCTGTATCATTGAAGATCTCATTTCGCCAAGATTATAATAATAACGGCTCTTTATTTGGATATGGTGGAAAGAGTCTATAACTTTCAAGCATCAAATTTATTAATCAGTTACTTTAGTATAAATGTTCTGACATAAGCTAATTGACTAAATACCGTTCATTATTTTCACAATTCAATGCTATTATTAAGGTCAGGTTCTCACCATTTGTCTTGAATACCCAAAATTAACTTACACGTTAGACTAGACCACTCGAATTATTTATTAATTATTATCACAATATTGTCCTGGAAAAGCTACGCAAAAAAAAAAGAAAAAAAATTAAGTTTCAGGTGAAGTGTATGTGAAGGCATCATCTCATCGGTCATTTTCTGTAGGTCCTCTCATATTTTTACTCATATTACTCATTAAAATCTGTTGAACAATGCACTTGTGCATTCCTACATGCATATCAGTTGAAACGTGTAAAGTTTTTATAATTGTCGGTAAAATCCACGTAACTCTGCGCAGAACCCACGTAATTCTGTATAATACTTTGTAATTCATATATGATTGTCTAAGTGTATGTGCATGAAATGATGACCAAAAGAGTTGTTTGTCGAGAATTGATTTAAGAATATAACAAATAAAACAGTTTTTTCTCGTAATCAACTTGCTCGTTTGATTTTAAGCTTAGCTTTAACTCAATGCAATAATCCCAAGTAGAAGGATATTCGCATTAATTGAAAATTAAACTAATCCCGAGGTTTTCGGGTACTTTCGGACTGTTGATTGTACTTATCATTTTCAAAAGGAGAGTTCCATCATCTAGTTCAAGTCTGCTTTTTATTTCCATCACTAGAAGCTAGCAATCATATAATGCTACTAAGTTATTCGGTACTAACTGATGATGCTGATATACGTTAGAGACCACCTTGTCTGGACTTGAGCAAGATATAATTCAGATGTCAAATCATCGCATCAAGGCGGTTCTCGCTAAACAGATGGTAGATGCGATAAAGGTAACATGCGGCTTTTGCGCTAGTAAGTACCAGATACTTTGACTTCCGCGAAACACGTCAAAAAGGTCCGCAACTAATTAACACCAAATCGCATCGAAAACAAATAACCACTCACGTGAACAGCCCACGTACAATGCATTCAAATTTAACAACTAGGCGGAAATCCGCGAAGTAAATAGCGACCCGGTCTAAATAAATAGGTACGGAGAGGACGTTATGTGTAGTGACATCATACACTGAATGCATCATTACGTCGCATGTTTACTACGTAACTTCGAATATAAGACATCTGTTATTCACTGTGTAACTTGGTATTATGTACATAATCATTCCTTTCCACCAGTGGAACATCCACTATAAATGAATTTAAAAAAACTTGTTCTGTTACATTTTATTCGCTCAGAATATCTGAGCTTTGGTATGTCTTTGCCCTTAAGCTCCTAACCCTGACTAGTTAACTTGGTGCAGTGAATTAAAATCAGTTTGTAAGCTTACTGAACATTTTCCTGGAAGCAAAGGATTATAATAGATGAGGAGAATAATGTAGTCAGTTCGGGATCACTTGCATATTATTCTGTAGTTATCTTTTTTTCTTTTTTGTCCCTTGCACAGTCCGTATCATTCAACTGATCTGCTAATCATACTGATCATTCTCATATTTTGCTTCGTCATTCCAGTGTCTACTAGCTGTACATGGCTTCAGAACCAGAAAATCACGATGAAGCTGTGATAGTATTAGAAGATACCAATGATAGTTTTGAATTACCTGAAGAAGCGCAACGCAATCATCGGATTATATTGGAAAGCCATTCATTTATCGAGACAGAAACTTTGAATGAGGTAAGCTTCATTTTTTGAAGTATTTTGCACCTTGGAGCAGGATCTGAAGTTTACCTTTGATCTTAATTAAGAAAGGATGTTGTGTAGAGGTCTCACTATTGTCATTAATTAGCTGGTAAATGAATTTTGTAGTGACTATGATTTGGAGATTGAGACTTCAAAGAGTAAAATAAGGTTTTTTTTTTCTTTTATAGCTGTGGTCCTTTTAGGATCAAAGACTTGAACAGCCACATCATCGATTACCACGCGTCATCTTGAGTAGTGATGAAGAAGCTGATGATGACAATGTAAATAAGAAACGCCGACGTAAATCTGGTAGAAATGATGATGAAGGTTACTCTTTTCTTATCTTTAAAAGTGTTTAATCGCTTTTACGCAGTGATGACAAGTGCATGAACCCTTACCATGCATCAGTCTACTGGAAAATGCGCACTATTTGGTTTCACAGTTCTGAATTTCTAATCTAATTTTATGAGAATATATTAAAGTATGTGGATATATAAATTGCAGGAAACGTTTCAGGTGGCGATGAAACCACCAGTTGTTCAATATGTTTCGAAGCGTATACAATTTCAGGGTCTCACAAGTAAGTCCGAAAAGTCCTCAAATTTTATCGGTGTCTAATAAAATGTACTGTTATTGCTGCATTAAAGCAAACTGTCTTTACATATATTATGACTAGGCTCATTCACTGTAAACTTTTTAGAGTAGTTTGTTTGAAATGTGGGCATCTTTTCGGGCAATCCTGTATTGAAAGATGGATTCGTACGGAAAAATCTGCAAAATGTCCACAGTGTAAGACTAGGGCTCGAATTACTGATATTCGTCGCTTATATGTACGATCTATAAAGGTAATTGGTCGTCTTCCAGCATTTCCATTTACCGAATATTTAAGATATTTAGTCTCGTATTTCGGTTGAAGAGGAATAATTCAAACACGAGGTGGGAAATAAGCGAAATTAGGAAACGTGTTATGAGATGAAAAGATTGGTTTGCTTCCTAGAAAACTGAAAGTTGCTTTTTTCGACTCTTTAATTGATAGTTCATAATCTTCGTCAATTGGACGTATAACACTGGTCAGAAGAAATTGCAGGCACTTGATACAACGGAACTAGAGTCTTTAAAAGAGGCAAATAACGCATACAAGGCTGAGAATGATAGTTTGCGTCTTGAAAATGAACGTTTGAAGGAAAAAATTGCAGAAGAAGGCAAATGCATTTCATACAAAGCTGAGATCGAAAGGTTAAAGCATGAAAATGCACAGCTAAGGGCAAAATTAACCTTTGAGGAAAGGCATGAAAACAAGTCGCGGTAAGTTATTAAGTTTTTTTAGTTTTTTTTCTTTCTTCAAGCTTCTGTTATACTGATAATATTAATTCTGGCATTCACTGAGTTTAACTCTAGATAGTTTACTAACAGGAGTAGAGCATCTCAGTAAAAACTTATTTATTCTTTGTTTTTATATTGTATTGATTTCAGAAATTTGAAAACAACCGTGACATCATTCTTTACACTTTTTAGGGGTTTTTTTGTGTTTCATGGATTGTATTTTGGCTTTAGAAAATTTAATTAAGTTTTTGCTTCTCTAACGAACAAGGAATCTGTAGCAGCAGTGAGCTTTGGGTTAAATTGAATTAATTGAAAGGATTCTTTGTTTCAGGTCAACAACACCTCCTGCTGCTAAAGTAATGAAAGGTGCTTATTTTTCATTGGTAGCAGGTCCGACTATTCAACTGTCATCAGAACCAGGTTCTCGATCCCTAGATGCAAATGGCGAATTCTTTGTGGTAACTTGTAGAGTCAGAAACGACCTCTTCATGCCTTATGGATTGAAATTAGTTATTATTTTATTGATTCATTTTTACTGATCATTACTGCGAAGAATGTATCACAAAATTTCGCAAATCTGTTAATTTCCTGCTTTTCTTTTGCGCAGTGCATTCACTTTTTCATAGTTACCTGCTGTTGTTGTGGTTATGAAGAATCACGACTCTACAAATCGTGTTAATAATTGCCGTAGTTGTTTCTTTATCATCTTTACCTACCTAATCATCTTTTTAGTATATGAAAATTGCTTGCAATATTAATGAATTGTGAAAATATACAAATTGATCTTCGGTCACTGGTAGTTGCTTATTCAGCAGTTTCCAGTTCGAGTTTATGAAATAGAATTTAGGAATTATAATTTTATATTTGCAGATCACAGCAGATGGTCGTGAAGATACAGTAATTCCTGTTCATACGAGGAAACCTCGGTGCTGCAGATTTTCACCTTTTAATCGACAGTTGGTACTGTCAACTGGGGAGGATAAGACACTTTGTGTTACGAGGTCTGTTGGTTATACCGACTGAAATGAAGTGTTGCGATTCCAATCAATTTTAAAGAGATATTTTTTTGTTCTAATTTTGTTCATAAATAGTGTTACTATGAGACAGAGTACTTGTCCCCTTTTCATCATTGATCTAGATGACATAAACTTAAAAAAAGACCCTTATTGCTTTAATTTCCAGTTTCGATGATCATCCGAGAATTCAGCAGCGTATTCCCCTACCTGCTTCTGGTTGGTGCTGTTGCTGGTTGAGCGAGAATGGCGTAGCAGTTGGACTGATTAACGGTAACTTTCAAAATTGCATTTGTCCAAGGTTTCCTATGCAAAATTTGTTACACCGAACTCTTTACTACTCTTTTTAACTGCTTTTTTTTTTCATACATTCATCATTTCAGGTAGGGTTTTGAAATTCAATCTCCAGGATCCAGCAGTTGAGCCGTTTGATATAACTTGCCGCAAAGGGCGTTTGCCTATCATAAATTTACAGTTTTGTTCAAGGCAATCTTTGCTATTTGTTACATCTTTGAAGGAATGTGTGTTATATCATCATATGCAGCCGCACGTTTTGATATCTGATCAGGGTAACACTTTATTTTACTAAAGCCTATTTTAGACTTGAAGTAGATCTTATTAGTTTATTTTAAGTCAGTTTCAGGTTCCATAAATTCGTTTTGTTATGATCAAGAAAGCAACAATGTAATGTTGACCTTTGCTCCCAGTCAACGTCATGAAACAGTAACTCATATTTTATATTCTCTGGATTTGGATGGCGAGTCGAAAAAACTATGTCATATCCATACTTACAAAAGTCTTTCAAAAAAACTCACACGTGTAATCAGGAGTGCGTTTTGGAGTACGCCTTGTGGCCCGCTTGCTGCTGTTTATGATGAGGCTAATTCACATGTGGTATGTTGTATTTATAGTTATTTGTTCTTCACCTCCAAAAAGTGGGTTTTTGGACGAGAGTTTACACCTATAAACTATCTTTGTATTTGAAACTTTTGTACTCAAAAATTCTGAGCTGGACACATTAAAAGCAGGAAAATTTAATTTGAAGGTTCTTTATGACTGGGTACGCAAATGTCCGACGGTTGTGAAGCGTGTTAACGATATGGTTGTTGATATCAGAGAAATTGTAACTAATGATATGCAGCATTTTCAACTGGGATGTTTAAGTGAAACAGCAATTTACTTCCTTGAGGCGCGATGTTAAATTTCATTGGCTTTCACCTCAACTCATTGAGGGGCATGTGGTGTCTTTTGAGTTAATCACTTAGTGATTGATCTTAATCTAATCGAGTGAATCTCTTCAGTAACGTCAGCAATTGTCATTGATGTAGTTTGGAATGTTTTTATTGCACAACTCATTACACTGTACTGCTTGCTCAGAGTAGCTGCAATTTATTTGCTGCTTCTTCCGCAATGAATGCATAGTTATGGCTGTTTCAGCTATGTGGAATTCCAGGATTATGAATAGCTATCAGAACATTTTATATTTGTGATAGTTTTTCTGATATTGTGATACTTTTGTCATACTTTCACTTTTTTTTTATTCGTAGGAGCTAGTTGTACCTCCACTTTTGGTACTATTCGGCAATACAATACAGAATTTTCTGTAACGATTTTTCTTATCAAATATATTTTAGGTTTTTTAACGGAGTACTGTTGTGTTACCTTGCAGAAAATCCGTAGTGATCATCTCTAATTTTCCTTATCTCCTCATTACGGCTCGAGTCCCAACGGGTATGAAATACTGCCCGTTTCTTTGTATATTTTTTGGATGCTGTTTCATAGAACAAGTTTTCTAGTAATTTTTTCATGTTTCCTTTTATGTATGGATATTCTAGCTATATTTTTTTAAAATGAATTGTGCGGTACTGTACCGTAGTGAACTCATATTGGCAAAATTTGTGGTTTCTTTAAGAGAATTACATATTGATCCGTTTTCTTATCCTAGATATGACTTCTTACAATTTTTCAGTTACAGTATGTTTGTTGTTTGCTTATGAATTTGGATGATTTTTGAAATTACAACTGTAATCAAGTAAATTGAGCAGTAAAATACTGTTAATATGTGCTAATTTGTCTGATAATCATGACAATAAACATTTCATGTATCACATGTAGCAAGCAATATACCAACAGTCGGACTGAACAAATTTTAAACTTCTAGGTATGTCTACTAGTGTACTTTGACGATAAAATTTCTTGCCTAAATTGTCGTTATACTATTGCGGTGAGTTTCTATTAGCGAAATTTGTAATCAGACTCAGTCAGTTTCCAGAAAATAGGCGTAAATAGTAGCAACTTTCAAAACAAAGAGTAAAAAAAGACATCTGCCAGCATGAATTAAGTGGTCAAATCAGTTCGCGATCTTTGAGGTAAAAGGTTTTTTTTTCGGAGATGGTTATCACTTGGTACAGTTAAGTAATGATATAAATGTATGAAACCTCGAAGATTTAATAATTTGACGAGAAGCTGAGTAGAAAGAATGATTATCTCAGTTAAGGTGTTTCCGATAATATTACCACAGTAGTGATAGATAAATGGTTGCCTAAATATATCAAACAATTAAAGACGTTGTTGGTGGCGACTGATTTGAGAATGTAAACTATTTTTTTCTCCGAAATGAATAGGTCAAATAAGAACCCCTGCTTATTTGACCTATTCATTTCGTTCCAGTGCCAAAAGTTTGAGAAAAAAATAGTTTACATTCTCAAATCAGTCGTCACCAACAACTTCCTTAATTGTTCGATATATTTAAGGAACCATCTATCTTTCACAATTGTGATAACATCCTTAATTGTTTCAAGAGCAGCCAAGCAGAACGTGCTTTATATACATCTATATAAAACACATTCTGCTTAGCTATATATAATTGTATTATTATTATATTATATTAT
>PQVD01000621.1:11699-33067 GCA_003012265.1 Setaria equina | reverse complement strand
AAAATTGTTATCTGTGAAGTGTAGAAGCACGAGGTTAGTAATCTCATCTTAATTATCGATAATTATCAGTAATTTTCATTATTTGTACTTGTGTATATCTGAATTGAGTAAAGATAAATTAAGACGATTATAATGAGAGAAGGTAAAGTCAGGTGTAAGGGATTGTCCCTTTCATTTTAGTATTTCGACCAAGAAAGGGAAAGAGAAATGAAGTAATCCATCTTTGTGATATATGAGAATTTGCAAATGGCAGGACTAATAGCAGCGGTTGCTTTTTCTGTGCGATACTAAAAATTCTCTAATAAGAATGATAATAATAATTATTGCTATCATTGCTATTATTACAAATATTATTAATATTGTTATTGCCATTATTAGTGTCTATTGTTTTAGAAGTTGTCGATTAATATATCCAGAGAAAAATGATTCGAGAAAGAAATTTTTTTCTTCCATAAGCTGTTGTTGCTGTTAAAATATAAATGAATTTTAATTCACTTTATTATTCGAATAGTTATCAATCACAGCAGATAATTGATAATAATTATAATAATTAATTGCATGAAATCGTAATTCGTATCAATTTTGTAAGATTTTTTGTTGTTTTCACGTCATTCAGTAGTTAGACTTAGCAAAGAATTTCACTGAAACTCTCGTATAATCATTTTTGTCAGAATGATATGTGAACTGATAAACTGATAAGTATAATTATGATAAAATAATTTTGCAATATTCGTATTACCTTTGGTCATCAAATTTGTTAGGTGTTATATAGTATTAATGTAAACAGACTTTAGAAATAATCATGTCTACTTTCTTTCCTGCATTAATCATCAAGCTTTTTGTACAGGAAAAAAGAAATCGTTAAAAAGTTAAACGAAAATTTTTCCTTATTTTGCGCCTAATTTATTTATTTAATAAACAAATGACATTGTATTAAATTGGTTGTCTTTTCTCAACCATAAATTGCAAATTATTTTCACAGAAATAAAAAGTTGAGAAAGGCATTGGAAAAATAAACTAAAAAGAACAAAATCATTAAAGTTAAAGTTTTAGTTGTAAAAACTCAAAAAAATTTCTTCTTAATTTGAATAAATGAAAAATTTAATTTATCATTGAAATAGATAAATGGATAAGAGATAATAAATTTGCTTACTATCTTCTTTTTCCTTCCACTTATTTATTTGTTGCTTTTATTATCACTTTGCTGAAAATCTGCTTACTTCATATGTTTTATCTTCTCCTTTGATAACCTAAAATGCGTAAATTAGTTTTAAATGAGTGAAATTCGTCTAAAAATGGAAATCAATTTTATTGAATTTCTTTTATGCTTTTCTTGAATTCAATGGCTTTTTAATATTATATATTCGATTTTTTCATAATTCCCTCATTAACATCCTTTTTGCAATATACTCCAGCATTAAAAGCTTTATTTTCTTTTCAATATTAATTTATATCATAATTGAGAACTTGAATTCCAGCTCTTGATAAACTTTTATGTGGAATTAGAAAATGAAAAGCACTTCGTTCAGTCCAGTGGGAAAGATTAAAATTTTCAAAAATATTGATGATAAAAAAGGATGCAAGAAGTTATGCTTAATGTATACGACCGTTGATAATACCTGAATGCCAATGATATTTCATAATTGACTTTAAAAACGAGAATTTTGAAAATTTTTGACTTTAATTTAAGAAAAAAAGTGTTACTTAACAAAAAAATAAAATTAACGATGAAACAGGCAGTAGTTCTTGGCTTTGGAGATATATTGAATTTCAAAACTGAAATATATTACATAGTAAGCAGAATTAAAATTTAATTATCTTCGCAATTTAGAATTTCAGTAAGAAGTTTGGAAATGAAATGAATAATTAAATTTAAGAGAAATAGAAGTTTATAATTTGAGATAGTGCAGAAAAAAGGGGAAAAATAAGACATTTAAAATGCCTACTGTCGAGAGTGACTGATTGTGAAGCATATCTCAATATCTAGTAATCAAGTTAGTTTTTTTTTCTAAGCCTTACGTACTATTTAATTATTTCCATCTTTTAATTAATCTAAACCTAAACCTTAAATATGATTAGATATATTTGGTGCAAATAAATTCCGCAAAAGATTTACAAAAACAAAAAATAGAAAAAATAATTACTACCATTTTTTCCATTAAAAAAATTCCACATTAATCAATCATGTTATTTGTTTGTTTATTTATCTTAAAATTAGTACTACCAATTACCTAACTCAAAAACAAATTTTCTGCTAATTGACTTTGATTAATACAACTTTATCGTAACCTTCATCATTTTTCTCTCACGATCATTTTAATTTCATTGGCTCTTATCAGTACTAGTGATATTTTGATATAATAATTATGCATTGTAAATAACGATTCGTTTCATAGTTTTGACCCATCAGTAGCTATGAAACAAGTTTCATTCCATGTGAATAATTTCTTGCTAAATGAAAAAACAAAAATTCATTTTAATATCAATTAAAGTTTAGAAAATTCATGCTACCATAATATTTATTATCAAACTTCTCGCTATTTCATCCAAATTAGTCATTTTTTAATATGATATTGATAGGTTCTCCTAAACGTCATAATTTAATATGCCAACTAAAGCTTGATTACAGACAATCATCTTAATTACTCATCTCATTCATACCACTTATCACTCCTCATCAAACTATTTAATTGCTATTCGTTTAACATTTTTTCATGATAAATCGACAATTTATTTAAAGATTCATTTAAATGTGCATATTTGTGAAGCGATGAATTATGCGAAATTCAAACAGTCAGCCGTTTGGTACAATTATTTTTGTGTGGCCATTAGTTGTGGCGATAATTTATTGTCACCCAAATGTGGACGAAAATTTTGTCGCCGATATTGTGCCTATTGATGTATTTGTCGCTGCACCGACAAAATGTATCAATTATTTACTTAATTAAAGCCTATTTTCATGTTTATTTAATCCTACCCCATATTGTGCAGTCTTTAATTATTTACATAATTTTTTTAATAAATGAAATTTTACCAAATAATGAAAACGATTGTTGTTGACATAAATTGTTTAAAATGTTAAGAGGAAATTAGGCGGAACTAAATATTAATTACAGATTAATAAGCTTATTAACTGGTCCATGATCCTTGTCATTGCTGTCTTTAGGACCGAAAGAAAATTCTTCGTCGTATAAATGACAATGTCTGGATTTCATTTGACATTTTTTTATTATCTTTCTTTCTTTTCTTGAGATAGAAATAGTGAGCAATACCAATTAATGAATATTGCGCTAAAATTTGAATTTGCCAATAATTTTTCAATAAGATGAAAAAAGAAATCAGACAGACTTCTGATTTGCAAGCTTAAGGGACGAAATTCAAATAAATATTTAAATTACATACGCTATCATTTCTTATTTTGGCTATATATAGTAAGAATGGTAGTATTGAAAGACTTGATTGGATAATACTTTCAATAATTTCAGCAAAACAAGTCAGGGATGAATTGAAACAAAAAAGTGGCAACCAAATGTCGTTGGATGTCACCGAAACAACTGAAAAAATCAACACCAACAAACCATCAAATGTGACCACTTTCGGAAATGGTAGTTCTGAAATTAAAAACAGTAAGCATTGCTTTTTGCAACAGTAAAAAAAGTGATAACATAATGCATAGGGAAAACAGTGTTAACTGATAGTGATGGTATGTATAAAAAAATGAAAAATATAAGAGAAAAAAAGATATGATACAATGATATCGTAGAGATAAGCAGATATGAATTGGCCATCGTATCGGTACTGCTAACAACATACGGTAATACTGTAGGCATTTTCTAGTGGGAACATAAACGAAAAGAAATTGCGGTATGGATGAAAAGTAAAAGAAATTTAACTTGTTGAATTAGAAAAAAACTTCTTTACATTGCTTTGACACTGCTTCATCCAGGCCAGAAGAATGAAATTCTTGAAATATATGTATAGCATCCGATTTTCACTGCCCATCGAAAAATCAGTTATACTAAGATTTCCTTCTAATAATTTTTTTTTTTTATAATAAAGAAGTTTGCATTGAATTCTCACCTAAATCTGAATTGAATTAAAATTTAAATTATGCTATTAGACTTTGCCTTGCTTTCTTAAAAAAAAAAAAAGAAAAAACAAAAACAAAAGAAAGGAAAGAAATTTTCTTTATCATGATACACAAAAAATGCACTTTTCAAGTTGGAATTGCTATTTAAAATAAAAAAAAAAAATGATAATTGATGATTCTAAAAAGTTTTGATAAAAGGCAATATTAAATTTAGGAAAGAATTGGATAAAAATTGAGAAAGTGATTAATTTATTCAAGAATTTCTCATTTAAGCTCAATTTTTCAGAGTTCTTCCTTCAACCGGTTGATTTGTGACTATGAATATTATTAAATTCGACAGTGAAAATTTAAATTCCGCCAAATATTACAGATGATATTGTTGCATTCTACGATTCTCGGCGAATCTCACATAATGCTGATTATGCACCAACAACTGTGCTAATTGCCATTAGCGGTATTGCTATTATGGTTGCATTTAGCATTGGTACGAATTAAATCCCAAATTTTTAAATAAATTTTCTTTTTCCTTTCAGCTGCCCTCTTCACAATCAATGCAAAAAATAAATTGGAACCATTTTCGAAATGCAAGAATTATTATTCAAAAAACTGCCCAAAATTTGCGTATAACCAGGACTTCCGTTTTATCAACGTTATTCAATAATCGAATATAGCTTTTATCTACTTTATTGTCATTTGAAGAAAATAAAATTAATTTATATCTCTTTAAAGAAAGCAAGAGTGTTACAGTCATGATTTATTTTTTTAACTTAAAATTCTACAATCATATCAGCCTTGATAAATTTTATTTTAAAATTCAGGAATGTTTCTTTATTTTTTTTTTTTTTTTAACTTAACTTTAAAAATTTAGCAATGATATCAGCCCTATGTCGTCATCGACGAAAGAATAATATGTCATCAAAAATATACCGCTATCCGAAAAGTTCATTTTTTGCGCCAGAAACGGAATCACGTACGTGGGACAGCCTTTCATTTAGTTGTTCAGTTGCTGAATTCTCAACCTCAAAAATGCAAGTAAGTTCGAAAGTTTTATCTTTATTTCAAAGTCACTTAGTTATTCTTTTTACTTGCAACTTTTAACTTCATCATCGCAGCTTGTTGAATTTAATTTAGTATTATTGGCATGCTTATTCACATCATTTATGCCATGAAATCTCCACAAATTCAGTGAGGACTGAATTTGAAAATCAGACATAAAATTGAAAAAAAAAAAGAAAGAATTAGCTTGATAAATAGTGACAGTATGATGAAAGAAACTGCATGACCAAAATGAAAATGATGTTTACAAGCTAGGAACTTTCCACCAGATATTTCCATGGTTTATCAGGGCCACCTCAAATAGAAGAGACAAATACACGGCTCTCGTAAATTTTTTCAGTGATTAAACGTGTAACTAGATGCTAATGATTAATTTCAAGCCACCTAGACAGAAGGAATAAATAAAATAGTCTAATATGTACCTATAATGACACATCATTCATCCGCTCGATAACCGATCAATTTTACGAAAGTGGACTATTTTAGCATTTGTAAAATAAAATTTCAATCCGGAATTTGAAAAGAAATAATAAAAAATATAAAAACTATTCGTACCATTGTTCAGGCATGTAATCATAGCAATTTAAGTGTACAGAGGAAAAAACAAAGCAAACGAAACATTTGAGAATTTTCAGTTTCATTCGTTGGAATCGTTATCCGATGATTCCTACATTAACAGTTTGGATGAAGCAATCAGCCATAAAGCATCAATTGTACACAAAAAATCCCAAAAAGATGGATCACCAAAATCAACCAATAATACAGTTATTTCAGAGCTTTCGGTTACTGGTCACTAAAACAGCCTGATTTTTATTTCATTTGTTTTTTTTTTTCCTGTAAAGTAGCAAATCAAAGAAGGAGAAAGCAAGAATTTAATCTCAACTTGTCATATGTAATTACTTCTTTCCATTAAGGCTCATGAAAAAATGCACTTTTAATTGTTACTTGTATTTTGAATAATGCTTCGCCTCAGAAAGAAAGAAAAAAAAGTTGTTAAGGCGAAAAATTAATTGATCTAGTATGAATCTGTCATGTAACTTTAAATAAAATCCATCAGAACATGTATTCATTGGGAATTTGGCATAATTTTGATGCATATAGATATTTCTATTCGTATTTAAATTGAATATGAGCGAATAATTCACATATAATTTCTGCTATTCTTGAAGTTAAACTCTAAAATTGCAGTTTATACGATTAGCATTTCTGCATTACTAATTTCTTCACTTTATAATGATGTCAGTGAAACTAAGTGTCAGCAATCGCTTTACTTACTGTAAAAGAGAATATGCTGCCACATTGACGCTGACGTATTTGATGGATCCATAAACCAACTTTTAAATCAAATAAAAAGTCTATATTTGTTCAATAAATTGATAATTATTTGCTTATTGGTAATTGTCAAAGGACTGGAGTTGCCAACTAAACGTTAGATAAAACAGTTAAATCAAAATGTTTTGCTTTCCATAAGTTTCACATTTCTGATGATTGCTCCACAAAATCGTCAGTGTGCTCCAGGTATCAAAATGAAAACGGGAAAAAAAAAAGAAACCCCATTTAAAATATGAATTGCAGAAATCAGAAAAGAAGATCAGTTTACAATACATTTTTCTTCATACAGTAAAATCGGACTTTTGTAAAATTTTCTGTGAAGCGTTGACATATTCAGCCAGTGATGGTGAATCATCAGTTTTATCTAGATTACTTACCAAATTTCAAAGTACTGAAATCACAATACATTATTCATATAATTACACCAGTTTGATTCACTATTTATAAGATTACTTTGCCCTATATAAATTTTGATAAAGCTAAACTAAGCATAATCATACATACTACACAAGAATGTACTGTTCGCTTTTGCTTAATGATGTCCTTTTAGTTTGTAACCAGGAAGCAGGCCAGAAGTGTTAGATCGAGTTTTCTTTTCTTCTTCAATTTCATCCAAATATGGCTTCAAGTACCACGTTTCCTAGAATAAATTAGTGAAGCAACAGCTGTATATATATCCATTGAATCAGAAGTGAAGATAAAGACATGCATACTAAAAGATTAATGTGCTCTTTTTTTTTTTTTTTTTTTCAAATAACAGCTATGATTGATGGCAGATAAAAATAACAATAAGAAAATGGAGAATCAAACACTAATATCTTTCATTTTATTATAAATAACTAGATAAACTTACATCCTCCCACTTTGTCCATTTTTCTTTTGGTAGTTGTTCACCATGAGATCTCATACTGTGTGCATGATAAAGACGTATTTTACGTTCGTCAAAAAGCCACGGTTCCTTCAAGTTTAAACGACGCAGAGCCTCTTTCACTTCTGCAGCCGGCTCAAAGCATTGGTCGTGAAACAGCAAACCTAAAGCTTTTAAGACATTATGGAAAGTGTTTTAGAACTTCCAACTAAGCTAATCTCTGGTGAATTGGAGGTCTTAGATACCAATATTTTATATGCAACAGAAATTTTCTGAAGGTTAAAAGCAAAGGTTTCTATCCTCCTTAATCTGAAGCAACTATCAGAACCATGAATATTATATTGGTAAAAATTTTCGCAAGAAAATTCAATAATGAAGGATTGGAAATATTACCATATCTTCTTCCACTCCAGCCATATGACCATAAAAAGTAACGCAACATTTGTGCCAACTTCCCTGCAAAAGATTGAACTTACAGCAACTTCGAGTGGCAACAAAAAAACTTGAAAAACTTATAAAAATTATTACTGCAAGCTCATAAAAAAGTTTTAATTCTGTAAAAGCGAAGGAAATTTTATCAACAACTTGACAAAAAAAACTGCACTAATCTCATATAAATATGATATGGGTGAAGGCAGTAAAACTGATAACAATAAAATACCATTATAAGTAAACTTGATGTTTTTGACGGCTGGAGATACCATATCCCAACGAGCTACCAACGACGGTTGTGACACAGCAACCTGAAAAACTTTTGGAACCCGACTGATAGAAATTGGTTGCAAAAAAAAATAATTCTCCAAAAAACACTCAATTTATGAAACATCATTGTGCGAGAATGCAATATATCGAAACAGGATACTTAACCCAGTGAGAGTGATAATAAACAAAAACGTAGAGCTAAAATAACGGACTCTGAACTATCGTCAGCCTAATTATCAAATCTATTTGAATAGGATAATTGGAGGTGATGACATCCAAAGGCAGTACTATAAGAAATTCAATTAAGGGAAATAAGTCCGCATTACTCAGACCTAATTTCCTTTTTAATACCATCAACCAACAAAGCGTTATGTGGGGAAAAAAAAATTAAGCGCCGTGAAATGAAATTGTCATATTGCAATGTAGCGAAACCTCAATTCGACAACATTCAATGTTATTAATAAAACTTTTAATACACACTATTAGTGTTTTTCCTTTTTTTTTTTTAGATGAAACCGAAAATACTAATTATAGATAAAGTAGATGTGCATTGTGACCTTCGTTAGAAGTGTTATACGGACCATTTTTCTCCACGTCCAATTTCACGTCAACAATAGGTAGCTTGTTGGCCTCAAATACCAATTATTCTGCAATCACTGAAAAATAATTCTACTGTTAATGAAATGGTATGGAGGGGGGAATAAAAAGTCATCAACATCTTAAGTTTAAATTCCTTTTTTAATAAAATGCGAACATTCTAGTCCTAAATTTGCACTCACTACAAAAGAGTATTTAAACGTTAACCCTAACTGTGAAGATGCCCTTAACAGAGGCACGGAATAGATAAAACTTCTTACGTACTGCAATTCCGCCTTGTCATAAAACCAATTCAATCCATTACATAATTTACACAACTTTGACGAGACTCATAATGCTTTTGCAACATTTCCCCCTTCATTTCTCCATATATTTATAAACAGCGGTAAAGACAGTAGCTTTGGTAAAATGGTGGCAAGGATATTTGTATATCTATATTCCTCAAATTACCATTTAAATGAAGTAAAAGAGAAAGAAGCGGAGATTTACTGGAAAAATAGCTCTTGTATTATTTCAGGAGGTCAATAGCTCACTTGCCATTGATTTCCCATCCCAGTAGTTGAGAATGAAAACAGTTGTTGATATAGGTGAATTTCGCTCCTAAAGTACAAATAACCTAAACTCCACAAAGTTCAGACCAGACTGATACCAATGTTACTTTATTAACGCAAGAGCTTAGATTCAGCGAAACAGTCTTCACCTTTTATACCGTAGGTAGTGAAATGAGTATATCCGGTATTTCACAGCAGGTCGACGCCACTTAATGGAGCAATTGCGTTTCAGAATAGCGTCCTTCCCGGGTGGCTAGTGAGTCTTTCTTAGTTATCTAATTGAATTTTTACTGCCTCTTACTTATAACTGTCATTTACCCATTTTCAATTTCTTGATTGTTATTCGGAAAAGTAAGTCTTTATTAATGACAGCTAATGATATGAAAGTTGCATCCTCTTGCTTTAAGTATTGAGCCTCATTGATAGCATAAAATTAAATTCATTAATAATCAATCGTCATATTAGTTGCTTTATTGCATGATAAAATCTTTATCTTACTCATATCACCAATGGTGAATTTTTTATTATTACAAATTCAACATGCACATGTAAGTTACTCTACGAAGCAATATTTAAATTTCTCATTGTTTACTTTACTGCATCACTTTTAAGTGTACAAACGAATTAGTCAAAATTCCCTTCATTTTTTCCCTCAGTTTCACATTATTCTTCATGACAGAAAATGTCGAAGAAAGATCGCCGTCGGGTATTTTTTGACGTAACAATTGATGGTAGCCTCGCGGGTCGCATTGTAATGGAGTTATACAACGACGTAGCACCACGGACATGTCATAATTTCCTGATGCTCTGCACTGGTATGGCTGGGACCGGTAAAGTTAGTGGTAAACCGCTGCATTACAAAGGATCTACATTTCATCGCGTTATCAAAAATTTCATGATTCAGGTGAAAATTTCGTAGTAATTTACTGGGAAAATATGATTCAATGTTTGTGCCCGAAAGCAACTATGTTGTAATGGCTTTATGTCAGTCATTCACATTTATAAGCTTTACTGTTGATACGTACGTGATTTCTTCGGTTGCATATATTTTGCAAAAACCAAAGTAAAATATTGCATCATAATGAAACACGATCATTTGGCAAGAAAGTTAGCAACATGAAGTGAAATAAAAATGTTAATTTTGTAACTTCCTTTTGTAGGGAGGTGATTTTACGAAAGGTGATGGTACAGGTGGTGAATCGATTTATGGTGGTATGTTTGATGATGAGGAATTCGTCATGAAACATGATGAACCATTTGTTGTGTCGATGGCAAATAAAGGACCTAATACGAATGGCTCACAGTTTTTCATTACCACAACACCTGCACCACATTTGAATAATATCCATGTGGTATTTGGTAAGGTAAGTAACTTAAAGGTTATGGAACTGAACTGGAACACCCGTTCATCCTTTATTTAAATTTAGAATGCTTTTTCTTCTTAACGCATGTCATATTGTGTAGATATTTCATAGATTTTTTGAGAATAATGAAATCCATGAAGAGATATAAGATTCAAGCTATACTTTCTCAGTACCTCAGTGGTTTTTGGCTTATTGGTTTATAGATTATTGTCTGCAGTGCTCTGAGGGTTCGCAATTTTGCTCCCTATTCTTTATCAGAAAATGAATAATTCCGAAGTTCGTGCCTCATTTTTCAGTCTCAATTTATGGGTTTAATTCTGACATATAAAATCATTTCATTCTATTCATGCTTACAACACTAATGAAAAATAAGTTCAAAAATATATTTATAGGTTATCTCTGGACAGGAAGTTGTAACAAAAATTGAATATTTAAAAACTAATTCAAAGAATCGCCCCCTGGCAGATGTCATAATACTTAACTGTGGTGAACTTGTTCGACGAAAGAAACGACAGCATTCTTCTAGATCGAGTGAATCGGTCAGGTAATGGAAGATTCATGTTTAGCTAAAATTGATGGTAAAGTTGATTTGTACCGGATTTGCTTGTTTCTTGTTGAGTCACTATTCATTTTGTCTTTGTCTTTGATTTTGATCATTAATATTGTTGGATTGTCTATTGTTGTTTTCCTTCATTCTGATAGTATATAGAATTTTGTAGTTCATCCACGTCAACTGAAAAAAGTCACAAGAAGACGAAAAAGGCAAAAATGAAAGAGAAGAAACGAAAAGAAGGCAATGAGGAAGAACATCAAGAAATCGCTGCTGTTGCTCCACAAACAGAATTGCAACTATCCAGTGTGAAGTCGGAAGATTTGCCAGAAGAACCGGAGCATCAAAACAAATATCTTATGAGACGGTAAACGTTCTTATCAAAAAATTTTTTTTCTGTCTTTTNNACAAAGAAATCAAAAAAAGAAAAGGCACGACAATCACCACAACGTTTTTCACGGCGCGATATTGGTCAGCGTTTGAACCGTCTGCGAAGGACGAGAACTGGGCATAAAATAAAGGTATCATAGTATCCATTCTTTGTACTATTGCTCAAATGCTTTTCACTGAGTGCACTAATTATTTTTACTCTTTGTTTGCACGTTTCCCATGTCTTCATTGCATAGATTTTTGAGATTTGTTTTTTGTCTGCTTACAGGCAGCTATTTGTTTTTGGATTTCTTTTTTTCCCATGATTTCTAAAAGTTTTATCGCTATTGAGCCTGAGTTTTGTTTAATGTCAACTTCAGATATTGCATTCTTTCAGGGTCGCGGTGCCCTTCGTTTTCGAACTCCAGAAGGCAGTAGCGATCACGACGGAAGTCGTACTCCTCCTCATTGGAGACGTGAGCAGGTCATTTTCATTTTTGAATCTCGCTAAATTTTTTTTTTTTCGATATAAATCAATTAGCGATAATGGGAATCTGTTGCCGTAGCGAAAAATATTCGTTTCTTTGAAATTATTTTAACTGATGCTTAATGTTAGATCATGGGATACTACAATTTTGACATCTAAATCGTCTTTTGCATTCCTGAAGTCGTTGAATGTTTCGGGACTTTGAGATGTCTCAAGTTTCATTTACTAACATCATGAAACAACAAACATTGGTAGTTTTGAGCTCTCTAATTTAGAATCGTATAATAACGCTTGACGAATTGCACCGCCTGCAAGAGAAAAGGAAAGCCTACGAGTTTGAAGAGCTTGAAAATCCGAAAAGTGATGTAAACGATAAAGAAAAGACTGATGTTTCATTGAATACATCTCGGAAAGTTGAGGGCCGTGAGGAAAAATATCGTGGTAAATCTCAAAGATGGGAAGATCGACATGAGCGAAGCAGGCATACAACGGTTAGTTGTGAAAGTTGGTGTTTAAAGACGGCTTTGTAGATTTCAAAAGGATAGCATTAGAATTAAATGTTTGGTTTCAATTTGTCATCTTATCTGAAAGAATTCCTTAAATGGTGTAATCAGAAAGAAGAATCTGAACAAGGAAGAGTAGACAACAGTAAATTGCAAATGTTTGTGTGATGAAGTAAGAATGATGAATTATCAAATTCATTTTTTAGCGACGGTCACCGGAACATGTTGTCCGACACATCACCAAAGAAAAGACCCGTCGTAAAGTTGATGAAATAGGTAATGACACTGATTTGAAAAGGACACGGAAAGAACGACGAGGAAGAGCTGTTGAAAAGAAGGAAAAGGCCGAAACTGTAAGTTCTGCGTCTTTTTAAAGGCAAATGATATTTATCTTGGCAGTATTTAAATGTTTTATCTTATAATGTTATTATGTATTTTCACTGTTCAGATAGGCCTTAAATAGAGAGTGAGAACATAAAAGAGAGGACTTGTGGAGAGGGAAGAAGTGAGAGAAGGGAGAAGAGTGTTTTCTTATTAGATAGAGTTGGCAAATGGATAACTGGAATCTGTTATTTATTTTAAAACATTATTGTAAATTTAGAATGGTGACAAAGCTCCTGCGGCTGATGAATTGAACCTGGATGAGCCAGCAGTAGAGGTTGTATTGGATAGTGCGGAAGACATTAGAGACAGTGATGATGAAGCCATCCGAATGCATTTATTGAAGGCAAAAGAGAAGGCGGAAGAAAAGGCGAAACATGGTAGATTTAATTGCTTTTATTAGTGAAAGGATGAAATAAAATGTGAAGCAAAGTGCACCGAACTTATAATAGATATATTTAATAAAATCTCACTTAAAATATCTACAAGGGGAAAGTAGTTAAAACAGTTATCCACTCAGTCTTTATGTGTTTAGAATCTAGGGGCCTATATACGACATAATTGTCGGAGTGCAAATCATCGTTTCAATTTCCTGTCTTTAACAACGCTTAGGGCGTTATTTCTTTTTCTTCTGTGTACTACATGAAAAAATGAAGGGTAGATTAAATTTGAGGTTATGTTCAAACTTTTGGTCTTTACAGAAGCGAAGATGATTGAAAAGATTAGTGAGAGCGAGGAACGAGATCGAAAGCTGGCTTATGGAGAAAAACAAAAGGACAGTAATGAGAAAAGTGAGCATCTTCGAGAACATGACAATCGTGAAAAGCGGTCTGCCGATGATGTGGACAAAAATCAAATTCTGGAAGGAAATTCAAGAGATAAAGGACATCGGCGAGAAAACGACAGCAAGGACCGTAGAGGAAGAACAGATCGAAGGCATAGAAGTCGCAGTGTGGAGGGAAGTAGAAAGCGAAGCATTAGTCAAGAAAAACTCGATGATTTAAAAAGAAAGGAGAATTCGGGACAAAAAAATCAAGTCGGTAATGAAGGAGTTGCGGAAATAAAAACGAGCCAAAACGACTCCAACAGAAGTGATAATTCGAAGATGTCAGTTAACGGGAAATTGCAGGAAATTAGTTCAGTTAGTAAAGACAATGAAGAGGTTTCAGAGGACAAAAACTCAAAAAAAGAAGCGTCAAATCCAGAAGAAGTTAAACAGCAAACAGATGATGTTTCTAAGAAACGAAAAAGTGAGAAACCGAAAGATTTAAAAAGAAGTGAAAGAAGTCGAAGTCGGAGACGACGAAGTAGAAGCAATGCTCATAGGCGGCGAAGTTCGAGTCGTCGTTCAAGATCACGTGACCGTCGTCTCAGGTAACTAGTTCTCGTATGCCGAACGGCTTATTTTGAAAATATGCTAATAAAGGTAGCTAAGAATTTGTATTTGAGCAAAAAGTTGATTTAAGGTCAAGATCTCGATCGAGAGGTTATGTACGTCGATTTGAAGGTTGGCCTCGTGCTCGTCGTCCAACTAGGCGAGAACTGTACGATGAACGTATGCGTCGAGAGCGTGAACGGCGTCGGAGCTTTGATAGGTATTCGGAACGAAGACGTAGCAGGAGCCGGAGTGGTCGGCGGGACAGTGATCGAGTTCGGTTTTTAATTTATCTTGCATAAAATGATTTATATTAAAATAAGTGGTGCTTAGTTTTGTGAGAAGGCGATCAATGCATAATTAATTAGTGGACTGCTTTGGGATAAGAGTATGCAAAAGTATGTGTACTAGTACGAAATATGCAAGAAAATCTAAGGTTACATTTTTTCTACAAGTTTTTTGAACCGCAATTTCAGTACTCGAGGCGTAGTCGGAAGCGCTCACCCTCATCTTCTAGTAGCAGCAGTGACAGTTCAAGTGGCTCTCGGAGTACCGCCAGTAGCAGGTTATTTTTTTCTTCTGAAGATTTGAAATTATTGAAATAGTTAAAACAAAAAGCAGTTAATGAAATGAAATCTCTTCAGTGGGAAATATGTGTGTAGACACTTGGGATTGTGAAATAATTTACATTTCAATTGCTTACATCTTATAAATGCAGTGAATTTAAACTTTTCTGAGCAGTTGCTTTTTCGAATGAAGTCCTTGCCCGTTTTTATAGAATAATGATTTATCACTCTTTACATCACATGACATGAATTCCGATGTCACTGACGAATTGATCACTTGGGTCATGAAAGTTTTCAAATTCCACTTCTTAATTTTCAAATAGTTTCAGTGCATCTTCAAAACGTTCGAGCAGTTCAGAATCAAGCGGAAGTTCCCAGAGCAGAAGTTCCAATTAGTTGATTTTATTTACTTGTTTTGTTGTGCTCTTTTTGCATATTTTACCGAGTTTTAGTTGTTAATTTGTGGAAGGATTTTACAAAACACAGGAAAAGAAAGTGAATATCTCAGTAGCGTATCAGTTCTGTTTTTAGTTTAGCCAGAGATTGGAAAATAGTATAGAGCGGCATGCAGTATCGTTGAATTGGGGTAATTTCATTTTCCTTTTGTACAGGAAGGAGAGAGGTAGAAAACTGATATTGGCAGATTTTCCGCCCTATATTTTCCCCGAGGAAAGTAAATAATAAAATATGTTTATTTTTTTGGAAATGTTTCATATATTTCAATCTTATCCGAACATTGTTGGCTTTCATTTGCATTTTACTCTGGGAGCAATTCGGATGTTTTGTTACGAAAACTGGTACTAGCTTGTCAGTTTTCTTGGTTGCTCTAATTATATTTCAGTTTTGTCATGTGTACCTCTCTGTGGCCCAAAACTTTCCCACGCTACATTTCATCGAACATACCGTTGTTATGTTGCCGATGTCTTGTTCATTACACATATTTCTGCACTTCTAACGATTTCTTGGCACGCATGAGAATTTTCGCTCATGATATTAGATCTTACCTTATCTCTTTTCAAATTTAAAAGTTAATTTTCGTCGTTCCTGTACAGACTCAGTGTTAAAGGATATATTTCCCAGTCCGCACGTATTTGTCATCATCTGTTAAATTTGCTATTAATGCTATTTAATAATACATAATTCTTTATACACGAGGCTAATAATCTTCTTACATTTCATCAGGAATTTATCATATCGGGTAGCAGTAATGGTACAATTTAAAAGAAAAAAAAAAAAAAACTGACGGTCTAAAGGTGCAGAATTTTGGCAAATGATTGGATATTTCACATTATTCCCTGTTCGCTATTTTTATCCATAATTCGTGGTTTTATTTTATGTATGCTTCTTTGTCATATTTATTGTTACGTAATCATTAACATCAATAGAAACATTAAGCAAATACATCGCAAGAAAAAAAAAAGGTAGCAAATGAATTGACAACATAGTAAATATGTCATTTCCATGAATAATTCAAGTATTCCAGATATTCAGACATCACTGAATTTAAGCTGCAATAAGTTGGGAAGGGCTAAAAAATTGAATAGCATCTCATCATTACCTTTCAAATTGTGAAATATTAAGAAATTAAACTAATTCGTGAAATTACGAGGTTTTAAAAAATTAAAATGGTTTGTTAATTCCCCGCAAAGATGCTCAGCAAAATCTCTATTTTATGAAACCAAATGAATTTGCGTTTATATGTAAGTCGCTGAATATTAAAATGTGCGAATGGAAGGACACACTGTTTTCCCGAAAACAGAAAAATTGTCTTGCATTTCGACTTACTGTTTTTTGAACCAACTGCCGGAATCCTTTGATTTAGCATAAAAAGGGAAAAAAAGCAATGTTATGGAATATGCTAACTGGGAGATTCTGACATGCGTAGTAAAAAGGTAGTAGTGTTTCTAAAGTTAACTCTTCTTTTTAAAAAAGAAACAGCAGATTAGTTACGTTACCTAACAAAACCAGCGAGGAAGAAGATGGGTATGAAATTATGAGGAACAGACATATAAAAAATTAAATTATTAATCAAACAAAATTCATTCCCGTTCCGATAGGATTTAACCTAAAACTTGGCTTCGCTTCAGTCTTTTTTAACTCAGTTCTTCCCAGTAATATAAAATCACTAAAAGAATTTTGAAAACTGGAAGAAATCATTAAAAAAAGCAAATTTTGATATATCAGACTTAATTCCAGCTCTTCATCACTAAGTTTTGCACAACGTCACAAAGTTTCCACACTAATTTTTTTCGCATGCAAAGTATGTCATGTGAGAAATGAGCCTAAAATAGCAGCCTACACTAAATGAAAATAACTCCCTGCATATATGAAAAGGTTTTGTGCTCCTTTCATAGCAGAAATAACCGAAAGTTTCAACCAGTCACCGAATTACGAAATCCTTAAGGAA
This sequence comes from Setaria equina, assembly GCA_003012265.1. Classification (NCBI taxonomy): domain Eukaryota; kingdom Metazoa; phylum Nematoda; class Chromadorea; order Rhabditida; family Setariidae; genus Setaria; species Setaria equina. The sequence goes on along the minus strand of PQVD01000621.1, from coordinate 15,869 downwards.
TCGCGGATTAAATTCCATACATATATCACTGACAGGAATTATTTTGCAAGGTTTAAATGGAATAAAACACTGAAAAAAAAATACACTGTCAAGGAATTTACCCAAGAATAAGAGAAGATGGGACAAGATAAAATACAAAATAAAAAAAAAAAACGAGATGTTAATTAAACCGATAATTTTGGAAATGATCATCCGGCAGTATTTTAGAAGCAATTCGCCGAAGAGGCATCAATAGAACTAAACTTTTCCAGTAAAGTTTTTAATTATTCAGGAAAACCTATCAGTTCTACTTTTTTAGCACAATACAATGCCAAATAATATTACTTTTTCTAACGTTAAATTATTAAGTCCACTTTTGCCATATCACGAAAGAAGAAAATTCATCCTACATGTTTTAAGTTAATTTAACTTCTAGTTAATTTAACTTGCAGGAATTCATCGGATGGTAGTAACGGCTAGGCTACAATTCAAAAAAGGCGGTAGTCGTTACGATATTTGACAATCATTCGGTTCCGCAAATTGCTTGCAACATGCATCCACCCAAGTTGTTCCACAAGCTAAAAACGAATATGCTAAAAAAAAAAAGAAAAAAATAATTTCGGGAAACTAACAAGTTGAAATCGCTGTTTCAAAAGACCCTTGTTTCTTTTTATACCTAATAGAGTTCCCTTGCATGACTTTGATTGCAGCAATGCTGACTTAATATTCGCCTTTGCTTATTCAAACTACAGTAACTAAAATGAGCAAACTACGTAATCTTTATGGAAGGAAGACTCATAACATCACCTCAACAGCTGCCGCTTCTAATATCAAATTATTTGCGAAGTTTTTATCTTCACTCGCTTTTCGCAAATATTTCAATGCTCGGCCGTAATGAGCATGAGCAACTGCTTGTTTTGCAGACAATATTAAAATCTGTAAAAACAACCCTTCTGTTACAAGTTCAACATTTACAAGTTACAAGTTCAACATCAACTGCACTTTTATAATTGGAAATTTCATTTTACCCTTTACACTGATGTGATATACTCGACTATTATATTTTCCATTATATAACTAAAAAAAAAAAAAACATTTTCTAACTCCACACTGGCAGCAACAGAGAAAATACTAATATGAACTGTAATTCTGGAATTTCAATGCCTAAGATGAATCCATCGGTATAAAAAACGTTGAATCTAACATTTCTACAACATCAAAAAATGTCATTCACTAACAAAATACAGTCTCACAACTAAACTTTGTGGGTCAAAAAATCAATCCCCAAGAAAACACGAAGTGTCTAAACCTCGCCAACATTTTGTATAGCGATATACGTAGCAGATAACGCTAAACAGTAAGATGATAGCTATCTGCTTCTGATTATTCAAGAAACTGTAATAAAGTAAAGAAAAACCTTTGGATCAGTCGCTTCCAGCCACTTTAAAACTTCGTAATAAGCGATGTCGATTTCTTTCAGTGTAACTTTAACCTAGAAAAGCAGTTATAACTGCACTTAAAGAATTTATATTAAATTTGATAACTAATGAAATGAATCTGACAGACGGTTTCTCTTCATTCGCAACAGTGGGTGGTAGAAAAATTAACACAAGATGGAAATGAAATCTAGATTATTAATGGGTACAAAGTATAAAGAAAAATTGTACAAATAATCCTTCTCATTTTTTTTTTTAAACAAGCCAGTAAAAACTTGTGAACTTACTAGAACCATGAACTTTGACAAGGGAAGAAATACCTGCGATGACAAATAACCTACCGTTGCACCACGTTGATCCGATTCCACCGTTTCAGTAGCTGTCGGCAAAGTGTCAGTAATTTGATCTGACTCCAATGTAGCCAGCAAATCGCCTGCCCCACCAGTACCAATTTCATCCACATCTTTTTTCTTTGTATCTTCTATCAACTGAAATCTATTTCTTCAAGCAAAACTCCAAACTAAACATATCAACCAGCATTTCATAATGAATGTCATCTAATACCAAACTTTCATTCGAAATTCGTACTAAATTCATTTTACATATGAGATCCACTCTAAATTCTTCGAAAACATATGATATCCAGCGCCAGATTTTCATAAAATATGTTTAACAGTGAATATTTTCAATAAATATAATTAGAAAATCTCAAGCTATCTCGAAATGCATAGAGCACCATGAAGCTAGAAAAACAATCAGAACTATTCATAGCATAAAAATGTGCTGAGCAATTTCGGGTTGGTCATAACTTTCTTAAAATACTAGAGCATTATCAGACGAAGTGCAGCATTGAATAAAAAAGTTTAAAAATAATGAGACACCAAGATTACTTCCAAATTAATAAATGGATTCAACATAGGACAAATTTTTTTTTTTATAAAAAGGACAAAAGATAGCTGATAACAACTTTCTCTTCTTGTTTCAATAAAAAGTCCACAGCAGACCTGGAAATCGCTTATTGATGATCTTTTAGTAAGCTCTCCATTTACTGGAGAGGTTTTTTCGATTTTTGTTGTAACTTCAACATTTAAACCATGCCTAAATGCCTTTGGTATTTCCTGAGTACTAATTGCCAAATGCTCATCAGTTAATGCCTCTGCTTTAATCACCAAAGCATCGACTATAGCATTTTTGCGACTCTCCATATCCCTGAAACAAATATTTCAAGAAACTTCCTACAAAACCAATGATTCGACTCATTATACAAAAATTAAATTTTGAAAATCATAAAAATTAGAAAAACATGGAAATGAAGAAAGAGGATAATTTATCAGTACAATAAATTCCGAAACTTTATTTAATTATAAAAAACTAAAATCGAAACAAACTGACGTTCTAATAGCTAAATCGCCTTCACTGCTCTCATGTTTAGAGCCCAAGTATTTCAGCACTTCATCTGGTTTAGCAGCATCTAAAATTGCATCAACCAGCACCAAGATTCGACTATGATTTTCTGGATTACACTGCAATGAAATTAAAAATGTAAAGCGGTCTAAACGAAAATTATGCAGAACATCGGTATCGGGTGCTAAACATCCACCACTACGAATGCACCTGTCACAACGAATGGCAATAATTTTTAATTACGGACACAAGAAAAAAAAAAAAAAACTTAAAATTATGTGTGGATGACAGCTTGATCACCCTTAAAAATCTCTAGCAGAAATTACCTTATTATCAAATAGGCGTTTCAACTGCGCTTGCATGATTCGTAAATTTTTTGGATTTTCAGCAATCAAATGGTCGTATAAATCATTTGCATCCGTTACATCTTGCAATTTTCCTAACCACTGTATGTAAAAATCACGTAACGCTTCTGCAACAAACAAAATATTCCAGCTAAATTTAATAGAAGCAAACACGGATTATTTTACGTATTCAACTGTGTCATACTTTACTACAGCGTGCCGTTGAACTAAACTACCCAGAACGATATATCAAATCTCATATCATCAACAGTATGAAAGAGTATTTTTTCATAAATGTTAACTACATGCTTTCTGCCCCTTAAAATTATTTATAAATTAAGCCACAACTGTACAGTAAATAAATGACCCTTATAACTTAGTAAAAGTCATATCGGTACCGTTCATAGCTTGCATAGAATCAGGTGCAAAGTCTTCTTTCTTTTTTACCAATGCAACCGAGGAAATAGCTTTTGTCTGTTTACGACTCCACTCAGCAAATGTATATATTACCCGATACTGCACATGACTTCGAGCTAATTCCATATCTGATATACAAAGTGCTCCAGTTAGGTAGCAACCAGGCCAACCAAATTTCGGAAGTCTGGAACAAGCTTCCCTCTTTTTACAATTATAGAGATGATTGGATGCATTAGTGGGGACCAAAAAAAAAAAAGAAAAAAAATTAAAACAGCATACTTGTCTTCCGGGATCGGACCAACGTATACAGTAGCGATTTCTCCAGGTTTCATCCTCCTTGTACCGAATTTCTTTCCTTCACTTTTCACAGCACCTGAAACTAGACAATTGATATTTTGTAAAATCGTTTCACACACTACAATTCTTTTATTATGTGAGGAGATCAAATGAAAGAGAGCAATCTTTACTCTTCAAAATAATTCCGTATTTTTTAGTTTGGCTTAATCAGAGAAACTAAAGGACTTGTGAAACAGTGCAAAGATTCATATATAACTGTAAACTGTTTGACCTGAAAAAATTAAAAAAAAAAA
>PQVD01000621.1:0-11682 GCA_003012265.1 Setaria equina | reverse complement strand
AAAAAAGGAAAAAAAAAACAGGAAACAAACACGCGATAGGAAGAATATTTGTAAAATAATTGTAAATAACAGCGATATATTGTGGAATTTCAATTCTGTATTTTTTGTATGGATATTTTGACAAATAAATTGATCATTGTGTTAATGTTAAAATACAATGATAAAACAGCTCACTTTCATATTTTGAGAAGCAATCCAAGTTGATTGCTGAAGCAAGCTTTAGCTTTAAAATTAAAACCGTTTCACGGTATTTCTCCAACAACGAAGCATCTTCATGCCTAATTTGCACCCGAACTCGGTACTCACCCTTTTCTAACTTCAACAAGTACTGAAATTACAGGAATTATGAATTCTAGTAAAGGACAGTATTTGGATATCTAAATAATATTCGATTGAGTAATTACTACGGATTGAGGTGAAGCCCAAAAATGAATCATAAAAAACAGTCGGTTTGCAAGTTATAGCGCGCAGTAAATATGCCTAAAACACAGAAATAGTTTACATGGGAGAAAGAAATAGTTAACCAATCCGCTATTGAAATCGAATAATTACGGTGAAGTATAGTAATTCTAAGTCTCATTCAAGGAACTGCTTTAAAAACATTCATCTTATACATTTTGTTCTTTTTTAAACAGACGTAATTCTCCTGAAATTATCAATAGCAAAAAAAAAAGAAAAAAAAGAGAACCCGATCAGGATAAGGTGCACTGCTTCCAATATATTGCTTTGTTGTGGAGAAAACCATAATATGTACATCATCAAATGCACTTTCATAGAGGTAGTCGGTTATACCAGGTAATTCAACATGTGCATCGGTTCCTTTTTGCACTGGAAGTATTTCTTTTTTAAACTACTATTTCTTTTTAAACTATTTCTCCTTAATTTCAACAAAAAAATTTTTGCAAATATCAGCAGAAATATCTACTGCTTTTTTCTTCCATCTTATATATACTTCCCCAATTAATTCATTTACAAAATGCGTCTGCCAGATAGCTTAAAAACGGTATCATGCTTTCCTTCCAAAAAAACAAATATTTTTACACACTGAAAGAATTGTAGAAAGTCAATTAATATGGAGAATGCTTTGATGAGAAGGAAATATTTAAGAAAGTGTATGCACTGCAGCTGCAGTGTGATCTGAAGAAAATACCCGATGTAACTATTGTATAGGCTAACTCCGCTTTTCTTTTTAATTCAATTTTTGAAAAGCACCCAAAATTTGAAATCCAGTTTATCTATCAAACTAAACTTAAATTCCTTTCAAGACAGAGACACAAATAAATATATGTTATAACTAGAGAACAAATTATTTGCAGCATATGGGAATGGGAATTAAGAGATATATGAGAATGAAGTGAAGAAACTAAGAAACTAACAAGAGAAGTTATAAGTGAGGAGTAGACGATAAGTTTGTAAACCAGTGAAGAAGAGATCACGTGGCCCAAGAGGTTGAACTTTTGCTTCCGTTGGCCGAAACGGCTGACAAATATAGCGGAACGTTATCGCTGGTCGTACATCTTCAAATCTCATCATCGAGTTGCGTATGGTGAAATGGAATGGCGCTTCTGTTGAAAACTACAAAAAAAAAAGGAAAAAAATGAAGATTCCATCTGAACTACAATATAATTTAAAAGACTAGTATAAAATACCTGAAATTCCAAACTTAAATCTTGTACATCTAATCCATAGCTGTTTCTATAAATTCAAAATAAACGTGAGCTAAGGTTGAAAAAAAAAAAAAAAAACTCGTAAACTGATGGTAAAATGGCATGCATGGTTCATGCCAAGCCTGCAGAAAGAAAATTACGGCAGATACTCTTTCGAGGATAACAAATGCCCATATAATAGTTGCAGTTAAGCTTATTGTAACAGATCTTGAAAGAACATACCATATTCAATACAGTAGGTGAAGGAATGGAACCATGAAAAGCTAGTTCAGTTTCGACTATCGCCTCACCCAAATTAGACCACCACTTATTTATACATAACTCCATAGTACGTCCACCACGCAAAGCAACAGCAAACTGTTCCTCCTGATTTTGTTCCAATACCACTGTCTAAATAGAATTCAAAAATTTTTGTTGCCAGTATTGATATCAAGTTCCTTGCTATGAAGAAGTTATATAGATGTCGCAGAATCCATTTTAGAACCTAACAGCAAAGGACTTTATTACAGTTAAACGGACAATAGATAAGTATTTCTTTTGAAAGCAATAAAGTAACCTTTCCATAAACGCCAATAAATAGAAGAAAAATGAGGAAAAAGATGTCACAAAATGTCAAATTGGGAACTCACTTTATGAAATTCAGTTGAACGATACGCTGTATTTGGTAGAAGTTGAACGATATGTGCAACATACTTTGTTTGTAACTGACTTCCACGAGATGTTAATTTTAAACCTTCAACGAAAAAATCTCGGAAAGATTAAGCTTAAAAGAAAAAGCTATACAAAAACAAGATATTACATAATATGGAAAAATTGCCAAAAAAATATATATAGGTGAATCAGAATATAAAATGTTATACATAAATAAGGTTTAAAAAAAAGTCAGTTTTTTTTTTTAAAAAGTCAAAGTCAATAATGTGTGCACTATTGGATTAGAAAAACTGAAATTACTTACAGGCCCAATCGGCATCCTCAGGAACATGAATAAAAATGCGTTCTGGATGAGCTGGCTTACATTTCAATGTTCGTTTTATTGTATACTGTGAATTACCATCCAGGCTTAGCGGAATAATCACAGTGATTGGTATACGGAATAATGGACCAAGTGAAATATTTTCCGAATCATAAGCGCATATCTACAAATTCAGCAAATTTTATGAATTTAATAAAATCCTTGGAAAGTGTCATTTGATGGAGTTTAGTAAAACAATGACCAAAAAATTATGAACAAATGAAATAATCCTATAGAAATGGATTTATAAAGGAATAGGCTCCAGCTATTGTTTATAATGTAAAATAGACTTATCCCATAGAAATGAATACCATTGTTTGGTCCCTTGTACAATAGATCAAAGAATTAACTTACTTCAGTATAATGAGCAACACCAGCTTCAAGTCCAATGGGATCTAATGATATGGTAAATTCCCGTTCCTGGTGCATCAGTGTGAATTGTTTAGGATACTTAACATAAGGTGCAACACAAGTCAACACAAAATGTTTTTCGAATGCTATTTTTGCATCATTATCTGAAAAATAAGTTTCTTATAAGAACTGAGGAATACCATATAAAATAGTATTTATAATTATATTTAAACCCTCCTGAAATAAAACGGATGTTACCTCCACAACTTGGAAGCTAAAGTACCATATAACCAAGTCATACAAGGACTTAATGTAGGATGAAGAATTAGACGGACCTCTACACTGCATAACACACAAACTTATATGAAATGATAACAGCTAAACTGCTCATAAAAAAAAACAAAGTCTGAAAATACGAAGAGTTTTGTGGCACACTGGCTTAATTTTTTAATGAAATTGAAAGTGGGCCGATAATACCGAACTATTCGAATGCAAATCAACCAAAAATTCTTTTATGCAAAGACAGATAAATAATGAAATAAAACCTGATTCTGGTTTGAATTTTGGTTGAACAGCGATAACATAGGTATTGGCGCAGCATGTTTGATACCGCTCACGTAAGTAAATTCCACGTGCATTTACATCGTTGATTTTAATTTTAAAATGTGTAAAGAGTGGAGAAATCAACGAATAATGGTCACGAATGAAATTGTACGCTTCATCGATCTACATGAAACAAACAGAAAATTCTCTCAAAAAGATCAATTTATGAATCGTGATCTCAGTAATACTATTCTTAATATGGGAATATTACAAAGAAATATATATATATATATATATATATATAGGTATCACGTCATCATGTCAAAAAAATGGTTTTAACTTTGAAATATTAAATTTAAGCATTTTATACAATAAGTCTCACAAATTTTTAAAACTGTGAAAGGAACCTGCAACAGTCCATTGCCAACTGCGAAACGACTCTGATCCTTTGGTACACGTGCAGTATTTTCCAGAGCTAGTCGAATTAGATATGGGCTCCATGGAATGTTCTGTGCCTTCAAAGAGCTAAGCAGACATGCTAAAAAGCAGGAATCATGAGGTATTTCATAAATAAAAAACATGTAAAATTGTTCCACAAAACTGCCAATAACATAAATGATCCAAACAAAGACTGAAATGATTAACTGAAAGACAGAAATGGAATAAAAGAGGAAAATTACTAAGTATCAACTCTTTCAAGCACTTTTATTGATGCCAATCACTAAGATTCTCACGAATATTTCGACGCATACTACTACATCTGCCAGTGGTTAGTAATTTGGAAGTAAGTTCAACATCGTGTAAAAATAACAGTAGCATAACTAAAAGTGTTACAAGTGAAACAAGGGATGAGTTCAATACCCACCGACAGTTCCTGTAACATTCGGTGAGCTCATAGATGTACCATTCATAAGCTGGCTTGCTTTCAATGTGAATTTTGGCACACTTGTAATAGCGGCACCTGGACCACAAATTGATACACCTAATGCTCCATCAGCTCTAAAAAGATTCCAATATATATTTAATTTCCTGTTGGTCCGGTATATTCAATGAACTTTCACACAGAGCCATCTTCGTAGTCTTGTAACAACAACAATTTCACATATTTCACTCGATCTTATTCTTACTTTAATTTTCATTTCCTTTCAAAATTTAAACTTTCTTCGATTTCAAATTATCTCCGATTTCCTCCTAATATCCATATCTTCTTTTTGAAGATGCAGATATTGAAAAGTACCTACACAATCTAATAATTAAGGGTTGTTTGCTTTCTTTCAATAATCAACTTTCTCGAATGAGTCGAAAATTTTCGTAAAAATTATAGTCTCTTTAAATAATAAAATAATATCTAACGCTGGGCCTCTGGATGACCACGGATACAGTGTTGGAGGTATTTTATCACGCATACTGTACATGGCTTCCATCATTGTTGGTGAAAGGTATGCACCAACACCTGCAGAAATAGTAGGACGAATGAGAATAAATTGAGCAATAAAATCCAGCAAATTTGCAGCATTTATGATGTGAAAAACGAAAACAAAAGAAAAATACCGATAACCGAAGTGGTAGTTGTGCCTGGACATCCGCCGGTTGATAAAGCTGGTCCGCAATTTCCTGCTGACGAAAAAAATAATATTCCATGCCGTCTTACTATCCTGTTTAACGCTTTGATAATACGACTGCAAAGTATCATCAAAATTAATACTAAAGGAAAAGAACATATAAAATGTATGCATAAAGTGAGGCAATTGAAGGATAAACCAACATTTAAAAAAGTGAAAATACTTGAAATTACTTACCCAGAATTTGGAAAATCTGTCGCTTCACCAAAGGAGTAATTAATGAGATGCACACCCAAATCAGCACAACGACTCAGCTAAAAGAATATTGGACGGAATCAGTGAAAGAGGCTGCATTTTTATTGACAGCTGAATAAATTATATTATCTCTGACTTTGGATAATTTTGTCTGCATTTGTTAGCAAAAGCAGTCTTTTGATTCTTCACTTTTACAGTGAATGGAAAAAAGAAGGTCCGCAATACTGTGTGGAACAACTTGAAAGTTATCACTTTAAGTTAATAAGTAGAAAAGCAGTTTCCAAATATAAAATAAGTACTTACAGCCCGTGTGAGCGCAGTACCCGTTTCCATACTTTTCAAACGATGATCACCAATGCAAAGAGAGACAATCTGTGCACCAGGAGCTAATCCAGATTTTTCAGGTTCCTGAAAGTCATAAATGGTTCGTTTATTTCGATACAGATTGGTAAAAAGGTTTTCGCGTAAGAAATATCTCCATCAAATGAGAGTATACATATTCATATGGATAATGCTCATTCAGGAACTAACGTCTGGGAAATAAGCAGCAGCAATGCTTGCAACATGAGATCCATGGGTACCCGAAGGAACACATATTTCTAACAAATTACCATTATCGTGTATAGTGATGCAGAATGTCAACATATCTGAAAAGTTAATAAACTGAGACAATTACCAAAGTATAATATTTTTTATTCTTTTACCATACGGTAGGGAATATCAGACTTAACATACTAGATTCATTTCAGTCGATTTTTATACTTTCTCACAGTGTAAGAAAATAATTGTTAGTGGCGGTGTTTTCTTTTCTTTTTTTCCTTAAATTCTATTTACTGCTAAAAGTGTTGAAGAAAAAAACACTTTATAAAACACATTCAACAATGTTATATTACTCGAACATGAAAAATATCCCTCTTTAATAATTCTTACTGTCTCATATAAATTCTTTTTATAATCACCGCTTTTTTAGGTGCCTTTCTGTCAGCAAGGGAATAAACAAAAAAACTGAATGTAGTATATCAATGCAGTGAAATGGAGAATAAGGCTTAGCGTACCTTTCAGAGTGAAACGTTAAAAAAAAAAAAAAAAAAAAAAAAAAAAAAAAAACAAAAAAATGTAAATGTATGAATGTGTGTTTTGTTTTGAGCTCGTCTAACGGTGTGTGTGTGTGTGTGTGTGTGTGTGCTAAAAGTTTTCTCATTCCGTTGTTTTCAGACTTTTATTTGATATTTATCTTTTTCAGACTTCATAAGCTACGCTATGCTGTTCTTTAAATTATTCTTGGCTGAATAATCACAATTAGTGTCTCGGTGGACCAGCTTTCCCACTTCCCAGTTGCATGTTGTGCATTGTGAAAAGAGTTTTAGGCAGTTTTTTACAGACGATCTAATTAAAACCTCAATAAATTTATAAAATGATCAATTTCTAAAATTGATGATTGGATGTTAGGTGTTTTAAGCTGAATATCACTGACATATTCAAAATGTGATTTATAGAAAAAAAAACCTTGCGTGTTATTTTGCAATGAAGTACTTGATGCTAGAAAACTTAAAATTGTATTTGCTTTTTTCAAGTGATTTGAATCATTGTGAAGGAAGTATTCTGCAGTATAAAAATTTCATGATCTATGTTTAAAATATGTAACATTACTTTTAAACTATTGTTTTTGACAACTTGTTCAAACGCGTTGGTTACACAGACTACTGGTTAATGAATTAAATGAAGTATCAAAATGTATTTGCCGTTTTGTATAATTGTTCCCTCTTCTGTGAGATAATTTTAAGTATTGTTTATTAGGTCTCGTAGGATTCGAATATGCATGAATTTATTACCAAATAATTTTTTTTATGAAAATTATTCATTTTTTTTTTTTTTTTTTTATAAAAAACTGAAACTGTTCTCATATTGTCTGTGGTATTGCGGTGAGCTTTAAGATTTGGCTTTTCTTTTTCATTTAATTTTTTCGTCTACCTGAAATATTATAGCGCTGTATTCTTCGTTTATTGCTTATTATTACTTGCTTCAGTGCAAATGGCTACTTGTGATTAAACACTTTTTCCCTTTAATGAAGTTTACCTAAATGTCAATCAAATTATTATTGGGATATTTTAAAAAAGCTAATTGTTTTAGGTAAACTGTCTAAACAAACTTTTAAGAGAAAAAGCTGCTCGAACTAGCCCTGAAATTTGATTGATCACTGAAGCAACAATATCAGCCAAACCTTGAAAGGTACCATTCAGTCTGCAGCTTTACAACGCTTCCGAAAGATATTAAAGTTTTTTTGACGATTTTTTTTTAAGGTATCGGAAAGTGTTGAGTTCAGTTAAACAACTGGAGGGTGTGTTGTTGATTGGAAGTTTCTGGAATATAAAGTTATAAAGAAAATTTAATTCTGAAACGTCATGTTTCATTTTTGGCGCTAGAAATTTTAGTTTCGCTGAAATAGTGCGGATTTAAAATAGTGTAATTCTGTCCTGTTTCCTATGAACTCAACATTCTCCATAGGTTTTGTGCAGTTAAGAGATTAGCAGTGCTGCAGTTTAAAAAGTTGCTTTAAAAGTTCTAAGCTGTGGAGTGATTATGTCACTGTATGATCCGATCGCGACATGTTTTTATCTGTAAGAAGTTAATAACCGAAAGTTTGTACATTGAAAAATGATTATATACCGCCCAGCATTGAATATAATACTAATTTATGTTATGGTGCTTTTGATGATTGAGCGGTATTACATCTCTTAATGAAGATCGCAGTTCCACACGTTTGAATCAGCTGCTTGGTTTGCTGGTATGAAATCATCGTTGACTGAAGAATTCTTTACTTCATCTCATTTCTGAGTGGAAGAGGGATTTTGTATTAATAGCACAAGGTATTCTATATCAGTTGTATTTTGTGCCCAAATTTGCGTAAACTAAATGCTTTTTTTGAGTGTACTATTAGAATTTATTATTGTATAGCTACATATTCGGCTGTTGATAAAACGGAGCAGCTATGGTAGTGTGTTTACTTTATGCAGTTATTGGAATCCATTTTTGGATAAGTTCCTGATTTTTTTTCAATATTTATAGCATCCTAATTCTAGTGCAGCGAAGTTGAGTTCCATCATTCATTGTTTCGGAAAATGAGAAATGTGAGGCATTGATGGATGAGGTATTTTGAAAATTATATTTTTTAAGTCGTATTAAAATATTGTTAAATTCTGCAAACTAATCGTACAATGCTGTTGCTTAGTTTAGTTAGTGGTTTCCAACTCATTTGTTCTAAATTTTGTGAAGATGTCGGAAATACCTGCAGAGAAATTATGTGGAACTATTGATAAAATCTGTGCAAAGTAGGCCAAGATTTGCAAAAAATTTGTGTCGAGTTGGTAAAAGATGCAAGTTCGAATTATTACGAAAGTAACTTGATTTTTTTTTGAGCGCCATAGAAGCCTATTACGGTCAAAGCCAGAAAATGTTATTCAATCCGTAAAATGAGATCAGACCGATTGTTTGGCTAATTCATGACATGCATTTCTCATTTTCAAGAAGTATGATTTTTTTGACATCCATCCGTGCTTTTAAATTTAACTGCTCAGTTGACATATTCATTCAGGCGATTACAGTCACGTCTCTAGCCTCGGACGCCACGACAGAAAGACGCGCAGAAGTCGAGTAGGTTTTTGATTTGTAAGCTTGGAGCATTAATATTTGTTTCCGGAGGTTACGTAACGCTCCAGCGTTCTAATCTGCAATCCTTGGATTGCAACGAATTTTTCGATTTGAAACTGCTTAGCTGAGTACTAAAAGTTTAGCAGTGGTAATTTCTGGTCAGTAAATACAAATTAATTTTTCATATCATCTAATAATATGTTTAAAATATAGCGGAGGCAAAGATTTTTTTTTGCAATGCGGAAATTCCACACTGTGTTCTGTTGAGTATGAAATGTGCTAGATAAAAAGGCACACTTTTTATCTGAAAGTGTCTACAACCAAAGATTATGAATGGTCGTTTTGGATATTTGGAATTACTGGATAACAAATATGAAACAGTTTAATCTCATACTGTTTTGTTTATTGAAATTCTTAATAATGAAACATGCATTCATTTCCAAAGCTAATATACTACTTTATGGAACCGTGAAGTTGTTGTACTAAATATAAGCATTAATAGGTAAAGGAAGTTACCGGAGGTCAGTTGAGGCAGTCATCCGATGATAGTGATGCAACAGCTGCTGCTATAGCACAAGGCAATCGGCATTATCCGACAAACATTAAGAAGATTTTGCTAACACGCAAATATCATGACACCAATGTTTACAATGGTTTTCTTTTCGAATTATTGAAAAACAATCGAAGTTTTTGGAGGGATTTACATTATAAATCGTAAAATAAAGCACAACATGATACGATGTAACGATTGTACCATCTTCAGTACTTCCTACTAATGTCATTGCAATTAAGCGATGTCATTAATGAGTAATAATTAAGCTTGGTAAGGTTTCAGAAATTTGAAGGAAGGCAAAATCAGCCCTAAAATATAAATATATGAAGCATTCATTGCAGATATTGGCATTCGAGTAACAGGTGGTAAGAAGCTTCCAAATGGTGAACTTGCAGCCTTCGTATCAACAATAAATCGTGGGAAGGCTCGGGAAACCTTAGGCGAAATCAAAGAAGGTTAGAATTCATTAGTCAGTTTACCTCTGCAGTATTACCAGCGAAAGGGCGTAGCGGCTAAAATAAGGAATTGAATTGTGCTACCAGTCGTTAAATATTATCCCCTTACAATTAGTAACAGAACTGAGTAGTATTGCACATTGCTTGGAGATCTCAAGTAAGAGGGATTGTCCATTTCTACGAACAATGACAACGTGATCATAGCTACTTGCAGCTTAATTAGTCTAACTGTAAAACGAGATGTTCCAATCACAAATAGGTCTCACTGAAGAGGTTCCATTAAGGAGCTTGTTCACTACCTATTCATAAGGGAGGTGAAGTGGATTGCTTCCTGTAATTAGGTTATTCTCCAGAACTGTTTACACCACATAGCTTAATTTAATCGAAAATAGGTAATAATAGACCCATGGAACATATTTCCTCTTTTTTTTTTTGGAGTAAGATGGGAAGGGGGATTTTGAAATACGCTGCTATATTTAAAATTTAAAAAAAAATTCATTAGTTCATTCCTTCACATCATGCAGTACTTTTTTTAATATCCCCTCTGTTTAGGAGACCGTGTTCTGGAATGGAATGGTGTGCTCTTAACTGGAAAAACGTTTGAAGAGGTAGAGCGAGTGATAGCTGCCAGTCGAGGAGAAATTGAAGTTGTTATTGCTAGGTTGCTGACATTTTATGCAATCCTTTATGTTTCATTCATTGTGTTCCTCAAAAAATGATAGATGCGCTGGAAATCAGTTTTATTTTTTTGTTAGAATGCATTGTTAGTTAGGTATTGATTACCTAACTAACAATTAATTTGATTAGTATTGATTAATTAAGGTATTGATTAGTTTGATTAGTTCCGTGGCGAAACAATGCTCGTTAGAATGTTTTATGCTTGACATTTCATCTTGGAAAGTCTGCAATAGTCCCCGGAGGTACATTTCTTTGTTTCATTAAATAATTTTTTTTCTTTAAGCAAACTCTCAAGCGGTATACAGGTAACGTTAAGGGATGTGGAAAGAACTAAAAGCGCAGAAAAACAAAAAACTAAACGAGAACGAAGACATGGTATGTATTTTGTAGTAAAAGTGTTATTCTGTTTTATATAATACTTGAGAAAAATATGTTTCTAATAACTCTATAATAAGTATGTTTCAGACGCAACACACAATCACTCGCAAAAGTCAGAGGCTCCTCCAGTACCTGCACATCGTTGCGCAAATGGGCAAACATCGCTATCCTCAGATTCTTATCATGTTTTGAAATCGCCAAAATTGAACAGTAAATCGCTCTCTTTACAGCCACGTAATCATGTTGCCGGCATGCAACAAGTTAGCTTAATTACATAATTGTTCATTCTTTTTTTAGGATTGTTTCAACTGATTTTCATCTAAATCATGAAAAGAACAAACTTTGGTTATGTTTGAACTAGAATTATTATATCAAAAAGGATTGGGAATACTTCATTGCTCTAAGATTCTTTGCCAGCATAGCCCGTTTAGTCAGGCGGATTGTTTTCGAGTTAGCAACAAGAGGGTGGAATCCTGGTAGGAGTACTACTAATTTAAAAAATGCCAACCATTAGCTCTATAGCATTTTATTAATTTTAAAGGCATGCTCTGAAGAGCACTGTATTTTATTTTATCTTTTT
>PQVD01000613.1:17543-43410 GCA_003012265.1 Setaria equina | reverse complement strand
ACATATTTTAAATTAGTATAATTAATTTGTAATAATTATTAATTAAGTAATTAATTAATAAATAATAATAATAATAATAATAATAATAATAATAATAATAATAATAAAAGTAAAATAATATTGTTATTATTATAATAACAATAATAATATGTTATTATTATAATAACGATAATATTATTATAACAATGTTATTATAAAAATAATATTATTATTATTATAATAATAAGTAATATTATTATTATGGTAACAAATAATACTATTATTATTATTGTTATTATTATTGTCATTATTATTATTAATGATTAATAATAATAAATATTATTATTGATAATATTATTGTTATTATAATGTTATTTATTATTGTTAAAAATAGTAGTAATAAAATCGCTGTTGCAGTCAAAATAATAGATATTAATGGCAGTGACTATCATCTTGGTTTTTCATATATATATATATATCATCCGTAAGAAATATTTGCAGCCTATTTTTAATGCGGTATATTCCTAGTTATCCCTACTCAGGACAAATAATAATGAGTCGGATTGGGAAGTATCGAATTGTCCGTGAAGTACTGTGATGTCATCAACCTGGCAGCAATAAATTGACCCACTTAATCACAGGTAACATTTGTCTCAGGTACAGAATGACTATAGGCAATGCTTTTAATTGAAAGCAATCTCGATGGAGAATTTTTAGACAGTCAATTTCCTAGAGAACGGAGAGGCACTAGTGAAAGCTTTCACACCGAATGCTGGCATGAATATCAATCGTAAATTATACATGTATAAGGAAGCTGTTTTTGAAATGAGTATGCTCGCAAATGGATGTAATTATTATAAAACCATTAGGAAATGGTCAACATCGTCCACAGTTCCAAACTTGACTCATTTCAATGCAATCTTATTAAACTTCCCCGGTAATTGCAATGCATTTTATTATTGCTTAACGCTGTTGCTATGGCTTATTCTTATTTTATCATATCTGAAATAAATAAATAGATAATAAATAAATAATAAATAAATGAGTAAACGAATAATAATTAAACATATAAATATAGAAACTAATCAATTAATTAAACAAAGCAAATAATAATTCATCATCAATTGGACTGGATTAAATATCACACCTGAAAGAGTAGTAAAATTTTGAAAATATTAGCGTGACTTAAATTCAATTTAAGTTGGCAAATTAGCAAACGCTGCTGATTGGATTAAGATTTAAATTATGAAAGTTAGCTCAAGTATGAAAATACTGTGTTCGTCTAGTTGATATCTAAATTTTTCACTAATTATGACATTTAGACCAGAAATTTGCTGCTTTTTCCATTTTGGGATACTGTGGCTAAAAATTTTATTTTGAAAGTTTAAAATATAACACTTATTTGCTGCAAATATCTTGCCAAAGACTTAAAATGATGGGATCGGATAAGAAGCAGGCAGCTATCCCGCGGTTCCGCTGGTTCTCAAATATAAATAACAGTGTTTTTTTTTTCTGAGGCAAAAAATCTAACACCTTGTTTGTAAGTTTCACAAATTTATTTATAACGACAAGTAGCTGATAATAATTACACAGTGCTCCAAAGAAGATGAATCATGAAAAACATTTCATTGATTTTTGTTCTCGAGCTGCCCTGATAAAACTTTAAAAATTTTGCAAGAAACGTCGATTAGATCTACAAAGTGTCTAATATATCAGAATGTAAATCTCAAATATGACGTGAAAATTTTACAGCCTCAGAACATTGCAGTGAATTATTGCTTTTGAATGCTGCATGAGCCTATTTCTACAAATTAAAATAAATTAGGAGAAAATAAACTTCTGACAGTCTAATATCTTATCAAACAGAAACTGATTAAATCCCTATCTCATTGCAGCATGTTAAATAACATTGTTAGATAACATTATAATTGTGGTGAAAAAAAAACACACCCACACAAATTCAGTGAGAAAATGAATTTGTGTAATTTAGCTTTGTCAACTTATCATTTCCAATCAAAATTACAAAAAATTTTTGTAACGTAATGTCATGAAACAAGAAGATGGAAAAAAAAATTGCGCAAGATTTGAAGAGTTTGGAAGAACTAAATTGTTTCAAATTTAATTGTTTAAAAGAAATCAGAAAATCCAAAATTGTGCTCAAAGACTTTGGACTGTCCGGATACCAAAATTTTAGCATCAATAGGAGGCTTTAAGCTATATTTCTTATCATCAAAAACTAATAGATTATCAAAAAAGGCCCATACAATGCTTTTTTTAATGATTAAATCGGAAAAAACAAATACATATTAGTTGTTTTTGGTTCCTGACAAGGGACTGACTATCAATCTCTCAGTTGGTACTTCTTTCTGATATGACTTGCTACTGAAGATTTTCGTGAATATTCTAGAAAGAACTTTATAACTTTTCAAATTTCAAAATCAAAGGTACGATTGCGCTTATGTTCAGTCTTTCAAAAATATGAGCATCTCATCAAAATTCTAAACAAGACTTTAGACTCTTGGTATCAGAAAAAAGGAAAAGAAGATTACAAGCTATTAAAATGAGTGAGCATAAGTTACAGAATTGAAAAACAAAAGGAATCAGTGAATGAGGAAGAGTTTTATCAAATTTTAAAGCCAAGAATATGGGAGGTTAAGAGGGAAACGAAGTGACATGAGGGAAGCGAACAGGAAGAGATGGCTATTTAATTTCTCCATATGCTCATGCACTTATGTCAAGATTTATTAACAATTTATAATTGAAAAACAAGTTTTTTTTTCTTCCTCAACGATTAATTACTTGTTCTGATAATAAATAAGCAGAGAAGAAAATTTCCATTTCTCTTTACTAATAAGTGCGAATTCGAATTATTCATCAGATCTCGTCAAAAATTTTAACATCCGACGCTTTTTTCTACAAAGTGGGAATCTCTTCAGCAATGAAGTTAAAAAAATATCCCAAACTTCTAAACTCTTTTTTTTTCTGAAATTTTATAACCAGATGACACAGCTGTGAATTTTGACTTGGAAATGAGGATATTATCGAATTGTAATTTTTTTTTCTTTCAATTTGCCATTTGAAACAGATGCTTAAAAATACTCGTATTATTTCTTCAATTAGCCAATAACGTATAGTACAAGATTTTTGAATAGTTGAAAGAAAAATTGATTTAACAATATTATTTGAAGAATTGGAAAACAAATTAAAAAAAAAATTGAAGAAAATGCTTAGTTTTGAAAAGACTGATTTGGTTAGACATGAAGAAAGAAAAGTGATAACATAGTCATTTAAAAGAAATTAAAAACAAGTGATTCAAATAAGAGAAAAAAAAAGTGTGTCACAGTGGCCATGTCCTAGTCAACGTAACAAGTAAATATAGCTTCTGTTTTTGATATTAAATTATTAAATGAAAATGGAAGTTAACTTAGCTCATCTAAATTAATCCATAAGGTCCATGAAAAATTAATTGCAATTTTAAATTATTCTATGTTTGCTATGCATCGGAATTTAAGATTATTATAACCAAACTCAAACAAATGTCTGTTAATCGAAAAATCAGACGTGACATATTTTTGCCAACATGTAATTTATTTTTTAGTTCCTATAACACGGAGAACAGTATTTTGAAATCCAGCATATCCTTAAAAATATCGATATTTTCGTACATAAAATTCTGTGTGACAAAATTGTTCGAAGACAGAAGAACAAAAATATGATGGAGAAGACAAAAATTTATAACCCAATTCTTCCAAGCTTTAAAGTAAGCATTCATCCACATTTTGTCGAGTATCGTTTTGAAAAAAAAAGTGTTACATTTTCAGGCTACATATTCCACCAAACTTTTCCGGCAACTAAGAAAGTGCCAGCAGCAACAGAACACCAAACAGTGACCATAAACTTTTTTTTGGATACCAGTTGCAGAGCCTCTTCGCAATCCGACCACCTTGCCGTCCGTTTGGTTGTAATGTGAAATATACTTTTCGCGGAGTTTACAATCTAACCGAGCAGTGGTTTCACTGTTGCTAAAGAAAACGAACGAGCGATACGTCTGATCATCGGCTAGTTCATAAAATATACATTTACTAAGTTTGTGTTCTAAGTGCGAAAGCACCGTAAATTGAGTTCTTCTTAGCTCCTCACGTTGTTAGAAGAGGATTTGCTTCAGTGACTACTGCTCGTCACTGGTCGTTTAACTTCTGAATACCAATCATTAAACTTCTTCTTTCGTCTTCTTCATAAAACTTTCTTAGCCCCAATTTGTATTAAAGTTCATTAAGATTCCCTGAATGAAGTGGGTCATTGATGATGTGAGTTTTAAATTTATTCCAAATTTAAGCAAAAAAAATCATTTGATTTTGCTCTTTATCTTATATCATTCTCAGAACCAACATAAATAACAGTTAGTATGCCGCTAGCAAAAAATATAAGGCAAGAAAAAATGCATTGAAAAAAGTATATGTTATACCTGTCGCATTTATTTTAGAAAATGCATTTCAATATCAGAAATTAAATTTATTTATAATTATCTGTATACCATTTCACATTCCGAAACATCTGGAAAACAAATTTCAATAAGTTCGTCTTCAAATTTTTCTTCCTTCGAAATGAAATTACTGTGGCAGCAGTTAATTATCGCCATTGGTTAGGTGTTTCAAGTAACTCCAGAATCCGAATACCATGCTATCGCTTCAAAAATGCCATTTCGTAGACTCATGGAACTTATCCATATGAGATTGATTTAAAAATTCTAGTGAAAAGAATGGCTTGCTTCATTTTTACCTTCCCCAGTTTACTTTCTACCTTTAGCTAATCTAATCTGCAAATGCTTATAACATTCAATGAAACTTTTGGTTCAATGTTTAAACCATACTTTACTCCAAGCAAGAGAAAGTTGAAAATTTTCAAGAAACTATCTCAAAACTTCTAATTAAACTTCGAAAAATGAATGGAGCGCAATTTAGAATAAAGAAGACGCTCTTCTTATTTGACCAGTATATAAATTAAAAACATAGTCATTTGAGATTTCTTTGAATCCGAGATTATATGATATTTCCCTTACTAATTAGAACTAAAGATAACAATCAGTTTGTGGGACAAATGAAATAATACCACTGCTCAATATTTTTGATTGCCAAGAATTTGTATGTCAGAAATTGACTCATCCCCTCAAAACATGTTCAGTTCAGCTCTTTTTTTCAGTTTTATCATTTTAGATGTGATGTGATATCAGACAAATTTTGAAGTTCTTATATTAATTCCTTTGTATATTTTTGCTATAATAAATAGAAATTAAAAAGAAAGAATTAATTTTGAGAGAAGAGGAGAAAAGGAATTAATATGCAGTGCAACAACTTTTCAAGGATTTTACAAAACTGAGTGGATCATTAACGGTAGGAATGTACGAACAGATTAAATAGACATCCTTACTAATTTTCATAGCATTAATTAATTTTCTTGTTAGTCACTTCATCTAGAAATCATAAATCTCTCCTCATGAATGAACTAGATTCAACAAACAACGAAAGCCCAGAGGTAAATAAACAAATAGGTAAATAAATAAATAATCAAGTGATATAAGTATTAAAAATTAATTCGTATGAATAGATTATTTAATAATAAATAATAAAATTGGTCTAACTTCTTGTCTCACTTGTGAATTGCAAGCATACCTAGATCATTAAGCATGATATTAGAAAAGGAAATAAAATGATGCTGATGAAACAATAACCAATATGCCTGATGATGAAGAGGTAGCGGAAGAAGAGATGATGTTTATACAAGCATGATTAGCTAAAATTAAATTAGTTTATAAGAAACTCTTGCAAACACCGGCAAAGATAACCGCAGGGAATTGTTAATTAAACAAAAGGCAATTTCATTATGACGATTCCGATCCGTATCTTACGAAATAGGATTCAAGATAGACTATCAGTTTCTCAGAAGTAATATACTAAATTTCAATTTTCATTTCTCAGTAAATTTTATAAAGAAAAGAATGAAAATGAAATTGAAATTTGTTAGTTATCAAGAACCAAGAAAAAATTGTTTATTATTATTACTTGAAAACGATAAGAACATGATTAACTTTCAAATTTGTAAAAACACTATAAATTATCTCACCAAACTGTCCTTGGTTTCATTTAGCTATGAAAATCCACTTTTTCCCTCCCTTGCTCAGAATGTTTCTTTTTCAATTAATGATTAATTTCTCTTGCAGTTGGTTTAGTCAAACTTCATCTTGCTTTAATTCACATATTGCATTTGAATTAAGATCGTTATATTTCAAATTTTTTCAGTCAGTAAACAGTAGCAAATAAACAGGTTATGGCGCAAAAATCTTCCTTATTAATATGTACATCTATTGACACGATAGTAGTATATAATCATGATTATAATTACCATTATATTTTGCAAGAATCATCTTTTTTCAACAAATATCACAATATGCAATAATGTTGGGAAATATATCACTTTTGATTTGGTCTTGAAACATAATAATTACAAGGCTTAGTAATATGATCAAAATAACACTGTTCATTTTGATCCAAAAATTTTTGTAAAGTGTTTCCAGAAATTCTGTTGTTAATGAAGCATGGTATTGGAAGCAATAGTATCTTTGCATTAGATATAGGTATTTCGAAATTTGGTTCATTTAAAAAAGAAACAAATTCGAAAACGAAAAGAAAAATATCATTGAGGTGTTGTTACAGTCCTACTTACCTCAGCAATATTAGTCACTCCAGATAATAGACTGCAACTGCTGCTACAGTTAGGTGAATCAGGTGACTTTTGAGGATCTACATTGTCCTGTAAACTCATGACACAGTTCCAGACTATCTCTCTGACAAGCTTATTTAGCTCTTTATGCAAAATCAGTCTTCGAATACGAATTTGAGGGGATAGAGTAAAAAAATAGCATTGATGATGTGTGAAATCCATTTTTTTCCTCAATGCAAGGTGTTAAAACTAGGAAGAAGTAAGCGGTAGCAAGTTAATGATGACTGATAGCTTGAATGAAGTGATGTGTGTGGTATGTCCTGTAGTGATCACCGCAGATGATACATCGAGAAATTTGAGAAAACTGTCTGTCATTTGGAGGAGTCAGTTCATTCTCGAGAAAATGATAATTATAGAAGCAATGTGAAAAGAGGCAATGATTATTTTCTGGAAAGTATTCAATTGGAAAAAAGTTGAAGAAACGATCAATTGCTGTTCAAAGGGCGAAAGAAAAGTAAGCAAAAGAGTGAAACAGTTTGCTTGTAGATTGAGTGCAGCAATATATCACTCACTTATCAGTTTAACCTTCATTTTTCCAGTTTATGAATACTTCCATCCAGCAAATCTACGCAGCCATTTTCATCTACTTAACTTCAACTTTTGATGATAATGATAATGATAAGGCGATAGAAGATGGCATTAATGACAATATACCAGTAATGATGATAGCAATAATTAGTATGCCAGAATTTTGATAATAAAAATATTGATAGCAGGAAAAGCTTAAAGAAGGAAATTGCCTATTTTATTCATTATGAAGTGTTGATTTATATCTGGAAGTAGAGGTAGAAGAAAATAAATTTTCCTCTCTTGCTTTTGAATCCTAGTTCGTGTTGAGCTCCTTGTTGACATCTCTTGCTTTCAAATTAATTTCCTCCACTTAATTAATAGGAAAAACTTCACTGAATTAACATAAAACATAATACTAAGCTACGTAAGCCATCCACATTAGATGAAATGACGATTTCGGTAATTATAATATATAAAGATTCTAATATAAAATGACTCTTAGTTGAATTATTATAATTGGTTCCAATTTTTCTGTTCCCTATTCAAAAGTTTCTTCAATCATTTCGGATGATTCCGTAATCTAGCTGTACACTTATTAATTCAAATATTTCTTGCTTATCAGTTCCATTATTCGGTTGAAATTTTACTATTCTTAAGTTTTTAGATATGCTGCTCTATCATCTCATCTTAGATTACCATAACTGTTGAAAAAAGGATCGAGAACAGACATATATATCTTCTTTCATTCCTAATCTCATCAGTTAATGTTCTAAAATCGGTTCACTATAAAAGGAACATTCATTGCTCAAGAAATAACATTTCTGCGCAAAATAATTGTTTAATAATGCATTTTCATTATTCAGCCGATTTATAATTATCCGTAAAAGTTTACTTTATTACATATTGTTAAGATAATTGTCAAATCTTATGAACTATGAATTTCTACTGAAAATGGCAAGAAAAGAAATGAAACTTTATTTTAAAAAAGCTGATGAAAAAGCGAATAAGACTCACCGAAACTACGAGAAGCTAAAACTACATCTACCACTTTCTTTCGTTAGAACTTGCCAGTACTGAGTCTCCGCAGCGAATTTCATTGGAATTTTCCTTTAACCGATTGAAACCATAAAACGCTGAAAAGAATGAAACTAGCTGAATTCAAACTCTTTCATTTCCGGATCATGAAATTCAATTGCACAGAACGGAAATGAGATTATTTCCTTCATTACATTTATATTAAAATGTTTCGATCTACAATTGTTAAAATAGACAATTATTTCTGCCTAAGTCACGAATATTTGAATAAAATTCCAACTGTTGAGAAAAACAATGAGGCAGAACATTGTTTTAAACTGTACTGATGGACTTCTATTAACTTTCTATATACTTAGTCTAAATTGCAGATAATTTAGATAGGCATAAATGAATTGCAGTGATCGGTTAATTTTATAAAACACAGTCTGTAGTTTAACATCAATCAATATACTCATTTTAAAATCTTATATTTTAGCCCTATCCTTTCTTATTCTATCTCTTTTCACTTTAATTTCCGATTTCTTCTTGGCCTTTGCTATTGTATATTCAAAGCGGAAAGAAGTATCCCATCATTTTTCTTATGAAAATTTCGTTATAAACAGGAATTTTAGGAGTTTTACAGCATATTTTAAAGTTCATTGGGAGCATCAAAAGATTTTCGAACATTTGACAAATCAAAATCTTTGCAAATCTGAAAATAGTAATGATAAGATGCAAAAAAACTTTCGTCCTTTTCTTGTTATTTCTGATTCTATATTTTTTTTTATTTTACAAACAAAATATAACAGTTGCTTGAAGAAGCACATCTTTTCTAATTTTTTAATTTCCTGCCCTCGTTTTGAAAATTTTTTTATTTTTCTCAAAACTTAGTAAAATTAAAGGATTACTTTTAAATTCATACCATCCTTGAAAATTTATCAAACAAGTCAAATCAAAATGAAAATTATTATTCAAATACATTTAAGTCATTTGATTTCATTCGTGTCAGTTTCTTTTTTCCTTCCACATAATACGCTAAGATCGGATCTTTCATAACTTCAGAAACATGAATAATGCTTTGAAATATGTGATTTATCAACTAGCTTTTGTGAAGTCAATATTCAATTGTAAGGTCGAAAATTCAACAACTTTTCAAATATTTCAATATTTCCAAAATATTTAGCAATAATAAAAATTAAAGATTGAAATTTCGTTAAACTAAAAGTTTATGTGATATGACTGTTAAAGCAGAAGGAGGAAGTTGGAAAGACATTTAACATTAGTTGTAGTTGTATTATAATGAAGAATATCGAATCATTTTTTTTTGAGCATAAATTCCAATAACAGCTCAATTTTCATAAACGGAAGAAAAAAAAATGGTATATGAAGGGGAAATGTCATTTGGATGACCCCAAAGGAATTGCTCTAAGCGACATTTTTCATAATTCTTAACTTAAAAAAAAAAAAAAACACGTTCTACTACGACCATCAATCTACTGCTGTCAGTAGCGATGAATTAAACAAAATATAATTTAGACTTTTAAATTTGATTACCTTCTACTGGCACAAAGTTTGAAATGCCTGGTCAAAACAGCAAGAAAAACAAAAAAGGAACATAATTTTATAAGCCGTATTGACTGACTTTCTGAGCACCAAATGTGATAAAAATTTGTTGATTTGTAATCGTAAGAAAAATTTACTTGCTCCATTTACGAACTCATCAAGCTATTCGACTAAACAACTCAAGAACGTGCATCAAGAATAAACCTTTTCAATATGGCTTCAAAGTTGCATGTTTTTGGAAACTCAAGATTGATAATATTTAAAATAGTAGAAATTTTGAAGATTACTTATGTTCAAAATCACAAAAGCTCATCATCTGTGGATCTATGCTGTGTCCTACAAAACTTTTAAACTCCTTGTCAGTTATCCAATTATTTTGTCTAAGTCATCCAAGAATGAAGCTCTTGATTGTTTGATCATCCTCAGCAGATGGATTTAAGACTCTAAAATATCAGGCAGTATCACATCCTAATTCATTTGATCAAGATCAGCATTGTGTAGAAACTGTTAAATAAGAAAAATAAATCAGACTTTGAATTTAGAAAAATGTTTCACAAAACGGTGTCCAAAAAAGTATTCTCAGCTGAACTTGGAGGACCGCTTTTTGGGAAAGTGAGACTTTCGTAAAATTGAAAAAAAAAAAAGCTGTTAGATAGAGTGAAGTTTACATTCCTAGAATTTTTAGTTAGCAAATTTCGATCAAATTATCAAGTAAATTAAATCAAAGCCTTTGCTAGCAGATATCTTTTACTTGGTTCTTTTTCTCCTCACTTTACTTTTTCTTCATTTTTTCCCCTTTTTGGTTTTATATTTCTATCCCATAGAAATGTACATATGCTTACATTTAATGCTCGATGGCAAAGCTAATATTGATTCAATTTGATTTTGAATTGTAACTAATGTGAAATTCAAAAATGTATTTTTTTGTTCAAAAAGAAAAATTTCCTTTCTTTTTTGATCTTTTTCTTAGAAGTAAAAATGTATGATTATATTCGATCTGACTGTTCACTTCTCGTCAGTTAATAAAAAAAAGTTAAGAAATTCATAAGTTTTAACTTTTCATGTGACTAATGAAATTGGAAAACCAAAGAAAATTTCAAAGCTGAAGAGTTTTGCTGAATCGACTTATGGCTGCATTTCTTATAATTTGAAGGAGACAGTGTGGATAAATATAGTCCATCAAGAAATGTGTTCCAAACCAGGTGACTATCATTACTATATTGTTTTATAAAATGCCGCCAAATAAAAATAGCTTCGTAACACAATTCAGTGATAAAATGGATTTCATAGTGTAGTTACAGAAGTTGTAATTTACAAATGAAGCAAAAGGAGATGAATAGGTGAATGAAGGCGAAGTGCTACTAAACGAAGTAGAAGTTGGTGAAAGTAAAGAAAAAGTTTCTTAATGTATGAGTAAATTACGAATAATGCAAAGGGATGGAAAACACAGAAGAGAAGCAGAGGGACACAGGAACGGTGCGCTTCATTAAATTTAATGGGCTAGAAAAAAAGTATGCTTGATTATTTAATTGTTCATGCTTATAATTGCTGGTAGATAACGGCTGATTTACTAATATAAAATGCCTAAAAGCATTAGTAGTATATAGTTATATTGCTGTCTAAATCCTCTCCCAGAAACCATCTAATTTAGATTGAACTTTTTTCTTCTTTATTTACCGATAATACCTTTGCGAATGCTTTGTCCATCAATACTGATGAAGCAAACAAAAACTCTTTCCGTATAGCATTATAGCATAATGAAATGCAGTGTTGTTTAGCAATTTAAACTGCAAATTTTTCAATCAAAGAATAATAAACAGGAGGGAATTAATTATAAGACGATATAATTTATACCAATGAGCCTATATCAAAAGCTTCACTTTTCTGCAAATTTCTCTTTTTTTCTCGAAAAATTTGGCAAGATTTTGAGGAGAAAGTTGATCGCCGTTTCGCTTGAGATTTAGGAAAATTCAGAAATTTTTGGAACTTTTATCTTTACAAATATCATTTATATATCCATTGTCAATTTGATGGTGCTCATCATTCGAGGAGGAAATTCAAAATATGACTAAAAATCCCTTGATGGATACGTTGCATTCTTTCCATCAGAATTACAATTAAGAATAGAAGTAAAGATCAGCTTTCTTTAAACTCCTAAATCAAATAATAATTTTCTACTTTTCCACTCTTTTTTGAAATAACAGAATAGCGCTTTCAGTCTTTATTGGAAAATTTGCAATAAAAGCATTAAAATTTCTCACCATTACTTTTATTTGTTACAAATGCGCAAACAGGAGAACAATTACGTAATTAATATTGAACTACATTTGAAGAATACAATAGAAATGATTTAATTTATCATCAACCAGAATTGTTTTTAAATAAAGCATACTCGAGATGGCCAAAAATACAAAAAGTTTAGGAAAAATTCATGAATTTAGAAACATGTAATGCATTGCAAATTGTCATATCCAAAGGAGCAAGTTTAAAATGTGAATAAGATAAAAAAATAAAAAACGAAAAGAGAAATTGGTTTTACGAAATACTTAGTCGAATGTCTATGATAAGAAGTTTAATAAATTCAAGAAGAGCGGAATCCAATAGGCTTTTCTGATGATTAATTTGGGTTTGGTCATTGATAACGGAAAATTTGAATTGCAGAAAGAATAAGGGAGCCTAGGACTAAAAGAAATGTTGCTATTAAATAAGAAGCATTCCACCCGGAGGCAATATATCAAGTCTCGAAATGGAAATGTTCCAATTTGCATACAATGTAATTTGGTTATATAAAGTCTTCCTTCATTTTCAGCAATATCATGAATTCGAAAAGAAAAAGAATTAGATATTAAACCTTTTATCCATTGAAAAAAAAAAGTAAATTATATCACTGAATTTCAGGAAATCTTCCAAATGCTTTTTTGCTATATAATAACAATTAATATAATTAACAGTTTTCACAAACATCTGATATAACTAATTCCAAATTTGTGCATTAAAATAAAAGAAACTAAACAAAGTAATAAAATAGAAAAAAAAAAATCAATTTAATTTGCCCAACTGATGCTTGCGATATAATTCTGTTAACGAAAACAAAGAAGAATCAATGATACCTGCAACTGTAAAGGTACCGCCAACCACAGCACAAATCTGGAATTTGTAATTGCATTTTATCGAAAAATATTAAATAGCATGATATTTGTAAAATTAAAACTTACTTATCGAACATTTTGTTCCTTAATTTTTTTTGATTTGAAGGTCACAATTTAATTTGGAGAAAAAAATATTTTTAAAAAATTTTTTTGTGTTAGTAATTTTGGAAAAAGTGAAACAGTTACCGCTATGAGCCATTTAATAAGAAAAATAGAATATTCGAGAATTTGAGAAAAGCTTCAATCAAAATTTCATTGAATGAAAATGTCTACGTGAAGTAGAATCATATAAATAAAAAGGCATACGGAAGTGATAAACGTGTATAACGGTTGTCGTCTTTCAGTATATTTAATGGTAATTGGCTGTAATTCGTAGCGAAACCATAAGGCAGGTATTAATTTGCCGGAATAATGATATGTAACATATTCTTTATGTGCATAAGTATATTGGTAGCTATATTTCTTGTTCCCATTAATATTCTCGTAAACTGATGGCACTATCTGCAAGTTTTGTTTGAAGTAGCAGAAAGAAGGATTATTAGAATTAAAGTGAACATTTCGAATTTCAATTGAATCAAATTCAAAACTAAGACAAAATTAAAACAATTATATGCTTACTGGAAAAACAAATGTAGTCTTCGTAATAGTACTAATTGCTTTTTTCTTTTTTTTTTTTAAGAAAGAAAATTCTTATGGTTAATAGTAGTCGAAAATACCTAACAAGTTTTCAAATCTAAAAAATGAACATTATGCCTTTCAAAAATCATCGAAAAGAAATATGCAACATTCACGTACGTCACGGCAACTTACACTTACCTTTAATACATAGTCATGAGTAAAACTCCCGTCAGTTTGAACAGCTTCACGATTTTCCAATGGATTAAAGCTTCCCAGTATTTGAGACACACCCTGAATATATTTTAACAAAATTTGAAATATATAATATCTCACGCATGTACAATGTTTTCATTTATTTGTGTTAACATTCGTCCAAGTATTTTTATGATACATTTCTTTAGTAAACATCTTCCGGGTAGAAATATATGACTTTAAACGACATTAGCAGACTAATCTAGTCTTTTTTCCTATTTCAAAGAAGTTTTCTCATTGAAAACCAATTTACCAATATTTCTGAAAGACTGTCTTCTGACAGATAGGTTATTTACTACCTGAAGGGTATATTTTTCATTCTAAAGAAAAAACTAACAGTGATATCGTCACCAAAAACAATTGAATGTATTATATGTCGCATGTCATACGTTTCGGGTTGTATATCTGCAGCATGAGTACTAATATGGAAATTACCTGGTACCTGTAAAACGGAAATAGATTAGCTAATATTTCATTTATTTACTGATTAATTCATTCAAGTTCAAAATTTGACAGGGATCTTCCTTAGTTGGAACTTAGTATAATTCATGGTGATCCGCATTTACTTCATTTTCACAGCAACATTTTACGAAGAGAATTAACGTGGCTTCACTAATTTCGATTGATTATTTATCGAGAAATCATTAATACAATATCGAATATCATACCTTGCTAATTTCAAATTTACCTTCCAATCTACAACCAGTAGCACCAATTTGTATTTTTTCGGTATTGTGAATAAAACCAACTTCATGTCGTCCATTATCATCTTGTATGTCAATTCCTATGTCTAAAATTGCAGTTTATTAAATGCTTCACGGTGAATAATTTGGAAAACTAATGATACTTTAAATGGTTGAATGAACTTCTCAGCTGTCAATCAGGAATTAATTGAACTTTCCCTATTTGCATAATTCAACAACAGCTTACAGAGACATGGCAAATGCGGAAGTGAAATGTTCAGCTGTACCGGGATTCGACCTTCTCGACCTGGATCATCCACAAATAATTCCGACCGACTATAACAAATAATTTTGAAAATATTCTAAAGTTCAAAGCAGATGTTTACAGCTATAATATTTACAAATTGCGGTAAATTAAATTAAAATGTGAAGAGAGGGCGAGGAAATATAAGACTCAAGTGATATTATTAAAATAGAAACAGAGAAAGCAATAAGAATTAAACGTCTTCTGATGCTGCTAGAATTCAAAACTAAAAATATCATTAGGATAAATAATTTATACTCTAGTTTTGGAATATGATGTAGATTTTTATTGACTGGATCACTTATTATTAAAGTAATGGCATGCTCAAAACTTCCGCGACTGTTAGGATCAGTGATGAGGCGAATTTATAATAGCTTTCAGCTCCAAGCTTAGTTTTTGATTTGTTTAAATTTAATTAACGAAGCATACACTTCTAATGTAAGGAAGCTGAGCAAGTCATTGATTACCATAAACAATATGAATGATATGCAAACAACCGATATGACTGCACCAGTTGTCGTTGGTTCCGTTAAGTCGCGTGGTATTTTTCGATAGATATCGAACCTGAATAATAGCATAATTAGATCTGATAGTTAATTTAGTATTACAACTACAAATAAAATTCCTATTACTCTACACTTAACCCCCGCCTCAACATCACTATTAATTGATTTAACTATCATTTAAGCGATACTAACTACTTTTTTTCTTAGATTATAATGAAGGAAGTAATATAAACAACGATATTGCAAACTTTCTGATTGAAAGAAACATTAGGAGGGAAAAAGTTTAAGCTACACTTGATATGATAGAAATTTTTCAGTTAATTTCGGACTAACAATGAATTAAATACCTCCATTCAAATAGATACTCCAAAATAAAATATCGATTGGAAACAGAAGCTTAATTTCCTAACACAACAAAAAAATTGACACCAAAGAAGTGACTAGTAAATTTATTGTTATCGATCGGTCCTTATCGTATCACTCTCGATGTTATCCAACTTCCAAAACGCCCTAGCTGCAGTTACTGCAACTCTACGCTTGAGCAAGCATTGTTGCTTAAAACCAACCCTTCTTAC
This sequence comes from Setaria equina, assembly GCA_003012265.1. Classification (NCBI taxonomy): domain Eukaryota; kingdom Metazoa; phylum Nematoda; class Chromadorea; order Rhabditida; family Setariidae; genus Setaria; species Setaria equina. The sequence goes on along the minus strand of PQVD01000613.1, from coordinate 27,480 downwards.
CTCAAGCAAAGTTTTCATTAAAAGCACGTGAAACGCAAAAATGCCTTAAAGTAGTTTAATCTTATTATTTCCAAAGAAATGCTGCACCTGCTGAGGCCATAAATTCAAATTAAAATATGGCCTCAAAAGATTTACCTGTCGATTGGAGCACAACACAATCAAATAAAAGCTTCCCATGCTCTCCAGGAAATAACATCACTTTTGGCACATTGAAAAAAATAGCTGACACTAATTAAGCACTGTTACTTTCTCGAAGAGAAAAAATTCTGATCCAGACAATCATGCTATTTTTAGTATCTATTAAAATGTAATAAGAGAGCGGAAGAATGTTTTGATCATTTTATGATTAGTAAATCTTATGAAGTCAAGAAAGTGCATCTATTAGTGAATTTCATCTTCCAGAAAATGGGACAAAAGTCCTGGAACAGTTTGAAATTGTAACTAGACCGTACAAACCAAACTAAAAGGGCAAAGGTAATGGTCCTCTACCCTGTTACATATAGCTGTATAAATATTATTTAAAGAATTTTAACTGAATTTGGAAAGTTAATATTTTTCATTTCGTTCCATTTTTTATTACAGTGATGTAATTTCGAAATCTATCAATATATGCAAGAACAATGTAAAATAAGACCGAATGGATAGCCTCAAATCATCGATACCTGCAGCAGTTCCTTATAATTAAAACAAAATGAAAAGTTTACCGAGCGTAAAAGTTGGAAATTGAATTAAACAAATGTTTTGATAATTATCAATAAGAACTTGACAGATTCGACATGTAGTTAGTCCGTTTCTAAGAAATGCTTTATAATATATTTCCAAAAATAACTCATTATAATAAACAGTAATATAAGCTTTACCTTTTAATATCATACATGATTGAAAGCGAAAATGTAGAGAACTTGTTACACAAGCAAATATACTTGTAACATCGAAAAAGTCAACCAATTTGCTCGGAACCGGAATTTCTTTCCTGTCAAACATTACAACAATCGATTTGCTCAAAACTCACAAAACCAAAATGAATTCAAAAAAAAAAAAAATCTGCAAATGCACAATATTTAACGAATCGGCGTTAGTAAAATAAAGAACTGGAGAGAAAACAAGCATATTCGCAAACAAAATTCCAGGTATGATTGGTATGACTGTTCGGTCATTCGGAGTAGTGGTCCCAGTTAGTCTACCTCCAATTAAACTACTGTTGAAAAGAATAGTGCTCAGAAATATGAATCATTAATCGCCTTTGAAAAACAGTGTGTGTCGTCCTTAGGACTTAAATCGAGCCAAGATGGATCCACTTCTAGGCACCAGCAAGATACGAAATTATCGAGCATAACGAGAAATTCATAAACTTTTAAAAAAAATTGGCTTGAAATTTGCCACAAATGAAACAAAAATATGCAAAAAAACTGGAATACTTCGTGAAAATACTTCATTGTCAATGTTGAGTTGTGCAATTAAGGCATGACTAGTATAGTTATTCTTTATACTTCCAACAAAAAATTATCACTTAAATGCCAAAATTACGAGAACAAAGAGATTCATAAAATCACTCGGAGATGTGTCTAACATGAATCTTTTTGTTTTTATCTCGAACGAAAAAAACTGAATACAAATTTAATTACATTAATCAAAAGAAATAGACCATTTTCTTAGCTTGTGGTATAAATCAAAACAGTCGAGACATATAATTATAAAGGAAAACAAGAGCAAATTAACTGTTGAATAATTACAAAAAGGAAATGATATTGAAAAACAGAGTGATCTGGGTTACCTTTTCGCCATCCTCTCATTGGCTGGTGTTATTAAATAACGAAGTAAAGAATTGCTAATTTTAACAGTAGATAGACCCAAATTTACCTAGACCAGTGACAGAATTGTATTAACTTATAACAGGATACATCGAGAGACCTGTAAAACAATAAGTGATGATGAGGGATGAGAAATTAATTGCACAGATATTAATAATAATGTCGATTAAAGCAATTACAGCGGCAGATATTATAATGACAAGATAGTACATCATCTTACTCATTAAAGATATTAAATTTTTTTAATTTTTTGTATATATGATAAAGATTCCCAACTTGTGGTCACTAAACTGACTAGTGTCTAGTGCTGTCGAGTCTTAATGAAATGTTAAATAATAAGCATAGAAAAATAAACGAACTGTATATGTTAGCTATCAGAATTAATGTATGTCGGTTAAGGATTCAATGTAATTTATCGAAATGAATTAAAATTGAGTTCATCTATCGGTTCATCGAAGTGTTTCGATTTCTGATAATGCACATTTATTGATTTTTCTCAAAGCTTTGAGTTCATTATTTTGAGATTTTTGATTTTAATCTTCCTAAGGTCTGTGAAATCCAAAGATTCACCAAATCAATCACTTGCTGTTTCTCGACATAGTCTAGCTATTTAGTGGTATAAACTCACATTATAAGACTCCGGCCAGAATTGGCCAACGAAAGGATAGGCACAGAAGCAATGTAAAACAGATAGCATTATTTTTGGAATGAGAAAGGAAATTAGTCTACTACTCGAATTTTAAACTAATTGTTTCCTCTTCTTTTTGACATCAAATGATCAATAACACCATTTAATTACCGATCTTTGTAGGCGAACATTCTGATCATATGGTAGAGTAAAACGAATATGTTAAAGAATCATAATAAACTATACGGCTAATTAGTGGACAAAGAAGAAGAGAAATACCGTCGGATGTGAAACTTTCGGATATATCAATTACCGAAGCAAAGATAACAATAAGGATTGAATTTAATTAAAAATAAACACTTAAACTAACCTTTATTCTTCCTAGAACAATTAAGAATGATCCCTGAGAAGAAAAACAAAGAGCAATGTTTGGGAGCAAACTAAAAAATATTTGGGCAGTTATCTTAGTTGCATTGCTCGCCATCCTGTTTCATTTCATCAAAAAATGAATCGATGAAATAGAGCTGCTTTTTTATGATACACAAATTTCTTTTTCATTTTTATAAATAACAGAAAAATAGTTTCTGTTATCAGTTCTTAAATTTCTTTATTTCAAAGTTCCGAATGGGTATGATAATTTCACTTACACTAAGTGATAATATTCAGATTTCTGGAATTCTTTTTTTTTAAAGAAAAACGATCACAAATGATGCATTTTAAAGATAGAGGAGAAGTAAAAAGGAGAAAGGTAATCATTTTGCAGCGAACTTTTACAGGGAAACAATCACCGCCATTTTTAAGAGATGTAATACTTTTTCAGAAGAAATAGCAGGATGGATAAGTATGGGAACAAAAAGGTGAACTAAATAAGCAAACATAGCTGAAAAAAATAAATAAAAAATAAAAGTGAGGATTGAAATGAACGTATTTGATTTAATAGACGAAACTTTTTTCTGCTTATCTGTTAGCAACCGTTTAGGTCTATTGCCAATGCTGTTGATGGGAATGAAATTTGAAATGCAAATTTAACGTTGAATTCCTGATTGAATTAGAACAACTTTATAAAGGTCTCTTAAAAAGTACAAATAAAGTCACTAGTTTTGGAAACCACAACATATAAAAAATGAAAATCTGGAAAATGTAAAAAAGTGTAACAAAGAAAAATATAAATCCAGAACTTTCTCTTCACTTGTTTTTTTCAAGAGAAACAGGGAAATAGAAAAGACACAAAGTTTTTTTAAAAATATTTATGGCAGGAAATTCAAAATTCTATGAACTTGCCCAATAATTTTAATGAAAATCGAAAAATTAAGAAGTCAAAAATGAAGCAGAATTGATACAGAGATGGGCAAATTTTGTATATAATGGTTTGGAATAAAACTTCGCGGCACCTCTACAGAGTGGTTGTCAAGCGGGTCACATCAGTAGTTTGAAGTGAAGTTGTCCTCGACCTGGATAATGCCTACCACACTTCTCGACACATTTGACACTCATTTTGGTGCGGAAATTCATCGATAGTTGTACCGTCATTTCTGAATCACTTAGCAATTCGATCAATTTTACGCCAAATATTTTAAATTCGAAAATTTAGCGAACCTAAAGAAGAGTTAAAATAAAGGTGGATAACAAAAAGATCAAAAGCATTTAAAATGGCATGAAAAAAATTTCCAGCATAGGATTCGAGCAAGTTTAATCAATCAGATTTTTGCAAGTCACCTGTAAGCTGCAGTATTGCGTGGTAATTAAATGGATGCGATAATTAACAAAAATAATGATATTGCAAAGATTACGAATTATATGATGCATGTATGCGTGTGAATGCTGTGGGTGTAATCCGTGTTTTTCTATTCCAAGGAAACTGAACAAAACAGTGCAATTTCTTTAAAATTTAATGTTTTGAGAATGAATAGTTGTCCATCCTAGGAGCCTGAAAAAGACTTGAGCCAATCGTTCTAACTGTCTAGCTGTTATAAATCACAAGAAGGCGGTCAAGTAAACAGCTTTCACCCTCCAACTCTTGACTCCTTCTCCAAGAACTATTCGGCAGTAGGCCACTAAATCCTTGACATTCAACCAATTCCGCTCGGTACGCTTTCTATTCCTTATCCTGAAATTCTTGAAAATTTTGCAAACCATTTTGTGCCCATCACACATATATATATAAAAGAAGTCTAAAAATTTTTTTCGTGCTATTCATATACATTGTCATCCAGGTTTCTTCTTCTCTCACTCTTCTTTTAGCTTAAAGAAAAAAGAAAAACTCCAGCCAAAAGAGCCTTCCTAACCGTTTCTTCACTTCTTAAGCTTCTTTATTATCTGACATTCTGTACTACCTCCCTTGTTCCGATAGAAACCCAGAATACATCTGTTGTTAAGCCTTAACTCATTCACCCTTTTCCCTTTGCCTATTAGCCTGAATAGCGTGGACGAAAACAACATTTTTTTAGATCACACATACAACTAGGCCTTAAATCTCCTACGATTTCCAAAATAGAGCACTTACTGACACCAACTTCATCTGTTGATCCGTCACAAACTTTTCCATTACTCACCTTTCATTCTTGCAACATCCTACAATCTTCCCTATTATTGTCCTATCCAGAAATAGTTCTCATCCATTTTCAAAAAGACAAAAAAAAAAAAGAAAAAAAAAACATTACTTCATGCTTTTAATTTGGGTATAATATGCAGGGATTTCATTAGTAGCCAATTTCAACAATAAAAGAGCAATTTTTTCTTTTCTTTTTGACCTAGGTATTAAACAAAACAAAATATGATGTAAACAATAATGACAGTAACAACTATGATATCTAAAAAGTTCATATTTAGCAACTTTCACCGGAAATTATTGGGCATATTTTTTCCCTACCGCTTATCATCCTTATGCTAATAGACGTTGGTAAATTTTTATGATGAAAAGATGCCATGTATTTTCCTATTTTCAATAATATTCTTGTCTGAAAGTCATTTATCAATATGATATATCGCTTTCATTCTCTTTCTTTAAATTTCAGTTTTACTTTATTGTTTATTAAAAAAGCATTCCACTGCGTTGTAATGACTTTGACAATTATAACGAACTTAAAAAAAAAAAAAAAAACAGGAACATTTACTAAATTATTCATTTCTTACTAGTAACATAAATCAATTGCATAATTTCAAGTGTTTTAATGTGGATTGAATTTGTAATGATAAACAACAAATTTCCTGAATTTCGCTTATTTTAGACATACTTTTAAAACAGTTGAAATTTAATTGACAAAATGTTAGCAGTAACAATTTTGAACTAAGAACCAGGACTAGACAAGCAAAACAGACTTCATTCATCTTTAGTAACTAATCGACTGTGACTGATTCGATTCTCAAGTTCAATTAGTGGCTCGTATTTCACATTTATTTTATTTGTTCATTATCACTCAAATAGCTGTTTCATACATCACAAAAAAATGAGAAAATGCTTATGTATAAATAATACTAATATTGTTTTATATTTATCTATAAATATAAAACAATATTACTTTATATAATTTGTTCAATTATTGTCAATTGTTTCTTCGTGCACTTATTTTAAGTATCATCCGTTCATCTATAAATCACTTACAAATAATATCCGAACGTATATCTCACAACCCTTCACCATTAATAGTTTATTTATTCTAGCAGTTAATTCATTATAAATTAAACTATTGTTGCTCAATTTAGCTGCTTATACAATTTAAAACGACCAAAATAAGAACAGCAGAAATATTTACCATTTAAGTGGTGGAATCACCTGCAATGATTAAAATATGGTGTTGGATGAAATGAATGATCATTTAAGATGATTGAATCAGTAAGTATGAGATTAGGATATATTGCTGATATTCAAACTGTATCAGTAATATTTATCACAAGTACCTTTCAGTTTTATTTTTATTAATTTGCAAATAAAACTCTTTAGAGTTTTGAAGCATCCCATCTTTAAGAAGATATTCAAATGCCCCAAAAATTAGTGATAAAAGAACGGAAATACAGGTTAAAGAAGTCGAAATCTTAATAAAACAGAATCTACCGTCTCTCTTGATAAACCACAAATTTCTAGATACTTATGAAGATCATATTTAATTCATATGCTTGAAAGGTACAGCAAAGCATGGTGAAATAGAAGCTATCACTTCACTCGAAAAATAATATCGTTATGAGTTAATTATGTTAAATGGTGTAATAATTTCCTGAGCAACTTCAATAAACTAATATTTAACACTGTTATTGCTAACACCGATTAACAGTGATAACATCAATGCGACAAATTATCAGTATTACTGGAAATATTATCTTTCGTCTTGATGTAAACAATGGCCTGTTATTATATTTAACTTTTTTCGAACTTTTATCAAATTCATTTTGAAATGCTTTTTGAATTCTTCAAAATATGGATAGCATTTGAGGAAATAATTATTTATTGCACTCGAAAGGACCTTTTTACTTAATCAAATCCGTTTTCTCCTCCTTCTTGTTCATTATTTTGCTAGTTCTATTCTGCTCCTTCTTTCAAGTCAGCTTGCATTTTCAATCTCTTCAAATCATTTTAGGGTCCAAAAGAATAATGCTAGGCTAATAATAAGTAGTTGTTGGCAAAAAAAAGAAGCGGTTTTTTTTTCTCGACATTTCTCTTAGAAACATTAATATACAAAAGGCATGTTTAGAACAAAAATGTTGGGAAAAAACGATTCATTGCAACAAACACAGTTGCTAATTATAAATACAGTACATTAATTCAAATTTGGAAAAAAGCTGAATTAATTAAAAATATAAACTCTTAATTTACAGTTGACAATAATGAATCTGTTTTTAAATGTAAATATATTGCAAGGTGAGTTAAAAATAAGCCTGGACTGTGAGTGTGCTAAATTTTATTTTATGAAAACTTTTTTTACTTGCCAAGTTTTAATGCATATTTTGAAGTTTCATTATAAACTTTTCATATATATATATAAAGTTTTTATAAAGTAAAATTGGATTTCATCCACCATTTCATGTATTCAAAAATTTTCCATTTATTTGAATTTTCCGATGTTCTCACAAGATCAATCTTAACTTTTTGTAATGTAAATAATCTTACTTAACTGCTATAGATTTCAATTAGTAAATTTGCACTTAATTATGTTTTAAATTGTTCTCTTATTCTTATTCAATTCAATTAATTATGTTTTGAGTCTACGCCTTATTTGCAGTTAGCCAGTGCATTTTACTTCTTCTGCTTTATTATTAAGCTTTCAAACTGGTGTAAAAAGTGTGCTGCATAGAATTTTTTCCGTCTATACTAATTAATATGGAAACCATGATTGTAGACCATGATAGGCAGAATTTTTTTTCTTATCATTATCAAGGTCAGAGTTATCACTTTGCCAAGGTCACTGTTCTGTTTATCATTTATTTTTAGTAAAATATTGTTTACTACATGCCATATTAATTTTTATTGGTAACTCGATACACTATTACAAAAGTCATGAATAGGTGAGGATCGCTGTTGTTTTCTAGGCCTAAAAAAGTTCATATAGCATATGAAGTTCATGGTCACTCAAATCGCTTTAAAAGATCACTATTATCAGTTTCCCTTCAGTGATAATTTCGTGTACTTCATTTTATATGAACATAACTGCTCTGCTTATTGCCAGCTTTTGTGCTCATTTTTTTGTAGTAGTAATCTTCGGTGATATATTAAAAGAATAACTTATTTTAACTTTAAATTCCCCTTAGTAATTGTTAGAAGAACTACGGGATTTGTTTATTATTATTATTTTTTTAAACAGAAGCAGAATACTCGCAAGATTGAAATTGTTTCGAGGTAAAGCAGAGTCCCAAAAAAAGATAATATATAAACAGTATTGCAGAAGGTAGTGAAGTTTCCGAGGCTTTAGAAAAAAAGAGAAACAATGGCTAATCCTATTGTACAATGAGGCATAAAAATATATTTTAGCTTTAAAAATCCCTTTTCTTACCAATTTATAGTTATTTTAAAGAAATCTCTATTTGAATTGACAAAGTGTGTGTGCAGCTTCAAAACTGCGGTGATTTGACTGTGAATTTATTAAAAATTTAAAACACATCCAGAGAATTTGCAGTGAGTAAATTAAAACAGCAAGTAATTTCCATCTCTAAAAAAATCTCGCAAAAATAAAAAAGAAGAGTGGCGTTAGAATGTTATTAAGAAGTTACTTAACCTTTATGCTTTTTTGGATTATTCTCTTGTCTAAATTAAAATTCATGAAACTGTGGGGAAGTTGCTTCTTCAAATAGCCTCAGGATATCGTAATCTTCTGACATTCTCTGAAGCAGGCACTAATTAAAGCGGTAAATGAAGGAAAATGGATTAAAACGATGACATTATTTATCAATAACAATTTGTTCAAACTCATTCATTTCATTTCTTCCTCCTTCTTACTCAAATAAAAAAAAACTTTAGTTACAGTCATGCAAATAATTGCTTATCTTATTTTAATGCATCCATCTTGTCCTTGTATTTGCTTTTCTTCTTTTTTATTTTTTAAAAAAGGAAAAAAAAATATTCAGCTAAAATGAAATGAAATGACATCATTATTATTCCTCATATTAGCCTACTTCTCTCATTTTGCCTTTTTCTTAGTTTAGAATGCGACTAAAGGAATGAGCAGCACTTTTTTTCTTAGATTATTAATTCCAATTCATTTTTTAGATTATTAATTTCATTTTGCAGTTTCGCTATATTTTTAGCCATTTAAACTTCAAAAATGTTGACGAATATCCAATATTTCAATGTTATTCCTTTCGATGGCATAGTATTTTTGATAGCTTGCTGACAATTTTGTTTTTGTTTTTAGCTTTTTTCTTTTTAAGAAGAAGCGAAAACATAACTGGAAACTGTTTCGAAAGGTCAATTTTTTCTCCTTATTTTCTTCTTTTTTTTTCAAAATAAATTTCTGCGAAATATATGCAATTGAATTTTTTCCTAAACAAGTAAACCATAGAGCGTGACAGATTTGTTTGAAAGATATGCATCAGATTAGAAATATTCAAATAAATTTTGTTATTTCTTAGAGCGAAAATATGACACTTAAAGTGTTTATGCTAAATCTCCTCGTTAACCTCTTTGTTTTCTTTTTTTATTTATAGAAAACATAATTTACTAAATCAAGGCACTGAACTATGAACTATTATGTGCTAGTAATAATTTTAATAATAGCAATAAATTTCATATAATAGTAGTTTTTTCTTTTTTTTCAGCAGATTTCAAGTGGTATAAAATAAAAATTAAAAGTTCATTATTCTTAACAAATAATTTTCTGTTTAATCTATATTTTGTCGTTTTATCTAATATTTGAATAATTTGAATGTCGTTTGTAAAGAAATATTTCCCAAATGATGAGTTATTTTCTGCTAACTAAATTGGAAAAAATTTACACCACAAAGATTTCATGAAAGACCAATTACGTGAACAAATTTTATTTGCTTGAAAGAGATAAGTTTCTTTTTTTTTTTT
>PQVD01000613.1:0-17489 GCA_003012265.1 Setaria equina | reverse complement strand
AAAAGAAAAAAAATTTCAGAATTATAAATGTGCAGATTGCTCGATCTTAAATCATACTTATTTCAGTGAGTGCAGCCTTAAGCGGTGGTGACCTTCAACCTAAATTAGATTGAAAAATTAGCAGAAGTATTTGCCTATTTGACGTATGTAAATTTTCATTTTTTCGCTTTTATAATTTCAATTTGTTCATGAAATTTATTTCTAACATGAAATTTAGAAAAAAATTTCCATCTTCTCAGTAACTGATAAATTTATTGGCGAGTGAAATTAGTAACAATCTTTTGAAAGAAAACGGTAAAGATAAATTTTCAGAGTAACACAAACTAATTACAAAATTTTATGATAGTTGAATAAAGTTAGAGAAAATATTTAGGAATTTGAAAAAAGAAGTTTAAATAATCGCTTCATCATTTTCATATTTCAATCATATAGGCAAAATCACTGCTTCGAAATTTTGTCTAAAATTTTTCAAAAAATAATCTTAAAAAAGAACGGAGGTGGAAAGCCTTTTATTTTTTGATGAATGGAGGAAGAAAGGAGAGAGAGGGAGAGGGAGAGAGGGAGGGAGAGAAGGGCGAAAAGGAAGTTTAAATTTATCATAGCATCGTTTTAATGGATTTACATTTGGATTTTTACTCAGGCTTTCCTGCATTTCTTTCTTAAGGCTCTAGGAGAGCCGTCCATTAATTATTTGCTTGCATTCCTTCTATTTGTTCGTTTAGCTTTTATTATTAGCAGAAAAAGCAGAAGGATGTAAGTAGCATCAAGAAAAAGCTTAGTTATGTTGAAAAAAAAAAAGCAAGAAAAGTTAAAAGAGCCACAATGGCACAAAGCAAGATTGGATAATATTCGTTATGTCATTGAACATTTAGCATCAACTTAATAAGAAGAAACATTGTTATAACACTGTATCGAGAGTGAAAAAAAAAGGGAGAATAATACTAATTCTATATATATTTTTTTCATTTTGCAAAAAAAGGAAAGAGAAAATCTCTTAGAAACAGCTATGCATGGTGTAATAACCGTTTAAGATGAAAATGGATGAAATTTACTTCTTTTTTTTTTCTTTCACAAAGTTAAATTCTTTTTGTTTTCTTTTAAGTTTTTTCATATGTTTTTATTGTGAACTGAATTTCATATTATAAAAATAATAAATATATCAAAGCACAAAATTCTTTGACGAGAGATTTTCATTGATGGTAAGACGATTGCTTATTTCTCGCCCAACTTACATTAAATTCCTGTTTCCTTTTATTAAAGAAGATAATTATTCGTCATCACTAATACTTATTCATTCAACAGTATATTGAAATAACGGCTATGGAAGGAGTCAGAGTTCAGTACTATATTTTAAACTCATTAACCCATTCCTCATTTGCAGTTCTCGTTGAAGTTTTCAATCTATTAAATGCTTATTTGTTAAAATGAAAAAGTATCTTGAAATACTTTATATTCTAAACTTAATCATAGTCTAATAAGCTGATCAAAAAGTTGTTGCATGCAAACTTTTATCACAAAAACTGCGCAAATTTAACTTACATGGCAAAGCTGGAAACATTTTTGCTCTAATAGTTATTTGATACTGCTCGTTTCCACATTATCTTATTGTTTAGTTATTAAACTTTCATGTAATTTTATTTCACTTCCCTTCAGTAACACTTCGTAATACAATTCATACTGTAATATCAACTTTGGTGGAAAAGAAATATAAACTAAAGAAAAATTGTTCACATTACAGGCTAGATAAGCTTATTTACGAGCGTACATACATATAGCACAGATTCCAAAAATCAGTGACTGTACAAGGAGTCTGATAAAGATCGATTTACCGCTAATGTCAATGAATGTCGAGAAACGACGGAGAGTATCGAACATCTCTATCGAATCAAAATTCAGTTCAAAAGTTACATTCAGTGCTGGATCTGTTACATTTGAACACAGGTGATTGCAGAAATGTGGATGAAATTTTTTTTTTGGTTCATGAAGTAGGCAAAATTTAGAATCCCACAGGGGAACAAAATCCTTGCTCGAATTCGAGACCACTTCAACTGAATTAAATTATCACTGAACACAGACAAGTTTATTAGAAATCTCATAACAGTGCTAACCTTTTCTAATGGACCTGATTTCTAAAAAGTTAAGAATTTGAGAGTTTGAATAACTACTGTTCAAATTTATTTTAAGATAATTAAGAACTAGTAAATATGAATATGTATGGGTAAATCTTTTCAAGATTTTTATGATGATGTTCCTCAAAATATATAGTAAAATAAATAATCGGTTTAGGCAGATTCAGAATTTCTGTCTGAAAGTTATCCGAAACAAAATTCTGAAACAATTTTAACTGTAAAGAAAAAACTTAAGATCAAGTGAAAATGATGGACTAACGGAGGAAAAGGAGTATCATCAAGTAGCAATGAAGGACAACACAAATAATATTGGTGACGATCGTGAAGGATGGGACAATAAAATGCAGTTCCTCATGGGTGTTATATCCTATGCTGTTGGTTTGGGGAATGTTTGGCGATTTCCGTACCTGTGCCAAAAAAACGGCGGTGGTTAGTCGTATAGTACACGAGAAATTGATATTCCTCACAAACTTGAATTAAATATGAAAGGAAAAGAAGAATGCGCTAAACATGCGATCGAGTTAGATGGCGCTAGTCTAATGAACCATCATAATTCGAAACAAATAATTAGTGTTCTTAGAATTCAGCAAAAGTTTAAAACTTTAAGTTGATTTTCAGGTGCATTTTTGATACCTTACTGCATAATGATGTTTGTCGAAGGTACACCATTATTTCTTGTTGAACTTGGCATTGGACAAAAATTACGATTGGGACCCGTTGGTGTTTGGAACGAAATTCATCCATATTTCGGTGGTAAATGAACAATACTATCAACATTGATAGTGTTAGATGTCTCTGAATGATAGTTTTTGATAAAATTTCGAAATTTAGGTTTTCAAAAGTTCTCAAGAACAAATTTTAAGAACTTTTTGCTGGGCCTTTTCACTTTGTTTAAGGAACTTTTCCGTTTGAGGTGTTGGAGTATCGGCAGCGATTGTTTCTTTTCTTGTTGCTTTATATTATAACGTTATCATCACATGGTGTATATATTACTTGTACAGATCATTCGATATCAATTTACCCTGGAGTGTAAGTCATCCATTTTTGAATTTTCCCTCAAAACCGAATTTTCTAGTCTACAATGGCGTAATAGAGAACTGTTTGCAGAGTTGTCCTGTAAAAAATGGTTCTGTCGTTGAGGAATGTCGATTATCCAGCTCACCAACAAGTTATTTTTGGAGTCGTGAAGCAATAGATACAAGCACGTGAGCATTTACAGTAGCATCTTAATTTATGAATTTTATGTTGAGCAAAGCTTCATAAAAATTTACCTATTTGTTCATTTCCTGTAAGCGTTTCACTATTACGATCATCATTGAACAGATTATTTTAGAAAAATTAACCGTGATAAGTTAAAATTAAGAAATGAAATTCTAAAATGCATTTCCATCAGGTCCATAGGCGATTTCGGTGGCTTTGTTCCTCATATAACAATTTCACTGATTCTTGCCTGGGTGCTAATTTACCTCTGCATAATGCGCGGTATCAAAAGTAGTGGAAAGGTTTGTTGAATTTTTTTGAGCTTACCAGGCTTCTGCTGGACTTCAGATATTTGATATTTGTCATATTGCTGTAAACACCATGATTTCTACAGGTCATGTATCTTACGGCTACGTTTCCATATGCTGTTACCACTGTATTTTTGATCAGGTCACTGATGCTTGATGGTGCAACCGAAGGTCTGAAGTACATGATGAATCCTGATGTAAGTCTTCAAAATGGGAATCTTTAAAAAGATTATTTTGAATAAATGAATAGCCTTAGGAAACAGACTGTCCTTAAAATTCCAAGCGTCAAAATTAACAACTTAATTAACTATTAGAGATGACTTCAAACATTGCCGCATTGGAAATTATTTCAGCTTAAGCGTTTATGGGATCCAAATGTTTGGATGGAAGCTGCGACACAAATATTTTACAGCATGGGACTTGGCTTTGGTGGTAAAATTTCTTGTCACCCAAAAAAGAAAAAAAATTAATTGCCAAGAAGAAGAAAAGCCATTTAGAAATGATTTTCAGGACTGATAGCATTCGGGTCATATAATCCGGAAAAAAACAATTGTAAGAAAGATGTTCTTTGGCTTTCTCTCTGCAATTTGATCACTTCACTTTATATGGCTATTGTTATTTTTTGTGTTCTTGGTTACATGGGTGTACAAAATTATAACAGTTGTATAAAACGGTGATTACAATCTCATTTCAACTTCTTCTAGAAGGACTTAATAAAAAGTGAAGTTTCAAGGTTAATATTCAGAAACGTCAAATATGCTTGGCATTGAACATTTTCAAATAATCTGCAGTAAGAGAAGTACAATACCGAAGTTTAGAAATAGTTATGAAATAAATTTGTATACTTTAATATTTACATTTCAGGGATATGGCCAACATTCTTGATGTATATCCGAATAAATTCCGGAATTTTGATGAAATTCAAAGCAATATAACAACCAAAGAATATACAAAATGGATGCACCGGAACTTTCAGGATACTGAATATCTACTTCTGGCTAATGTGTCAAGTTATTGCAATTATAAACAAATCATTTCGCAGGTGGCTGCTATTCAACTAATTACGTTGCTGCTAATTTGCTACATTCCATTGTATGAATTGTGCACAAATTGTTTGAAATAATTCCAGGCAGCCGAAGGAACAGGATTAGCGTTCGTTGTATTCACAGAAGCAATAATCCAATTTCCATTTCCACCTCTTTGGGCAGTGATGTTTTTCCTGATGCTTTTGATGCTTGGCTTAGGTTCAATGTTTGGAACTTTGGAAGGAGTGATAACATCATTAAATGATAGCAAACTGATTAATTTAAAGAAACCCGTCCTTACGGCTATATTATGTTCCATTTCCTGTGGTATTGGTCTTGTTTTCACAACACATTCTGGACAGGTGTGGATTTCTGGCTATTTATCCAAACAGATAGAACAGACAGCATACTAAATTCTTTGCATATTTGTTTATTTATTCATTTTTCTCATTTTCAAAAATAGAATTACTAGTCAAATAGCCAGATTTCTCTGGCTATTTAATTAACTGACGAATTATTTTCAAATTTTAGTATTGGGTTATGTTATTTGATCATTTTGCCGGAACATATGCCCTGATGGCTGTCGCGTTTTTCGAAGTTTTAGCTGTGATATACGTTTACGGATGGCAAAAGTTAGCTTTTCTTCTAAAATACTAAATTTCAATTACACTACAATTAATTTTGCTGGCATGATCAATGATCAAATCACGGCTATGAGTGTTTTTTATTATCTGATATCCAGTGATTATATCTTTCCAGTTTTGCTCGAGATTTGGTCGACATGACTGGTGAAACAGTTTCCTGCTATTGGACCATAACATGGCGATTTGTTTCACCTGTTCTCATGTTTATTCTTTTTTTTGCTTCAATTGCCAAATCCTTCATTGATTTACCGAAATATTCTGTTTATAATTCTACGACAGCAAGTTTCACACTTATTTTATCTTTTTTTTTCTTGATTTTTTAATCTGCAATTTATTCTTATCGAAAATCAAAAGTTAAATTGATTTTCCCGACCATCTGCAGCATAAATTTTCAGACACATCAAAATTTGCAAACATATCCAGAATGGGTTTTGATTATTGGCGGTTCTATGGTTATATTTGCCATAGCGCCGGTACCGTTGATCTGGTTTATTCGGAAATTCAAAATCATGAATTTAGAGATAGATATACCAACGGTATTTTTCATTTCCAATTCACGACTAATTGATTTTTATTTTATTTCTTCATCTCTTTTTGAAATCTTCTGAATTATTCTTTTTTCATTAAGAAGAGTAAAGGAATGCTTTTTTTTATCAAAGCCTCATCAATGCCAATAACAACTAGCAGCTGTAAAAGAAATGAAATATCTGTTATGATGCATAAATGCTTAACCAATCATTACTAAAATTAATAAAAAGAAATTTAAAATGACAAATATCTCTTCACTTTTAATTTTTTTTATTTTACTTTCAATTTTTAACAGATATTTTCAGTCACAAAAGTGCTTGAATGAAACACCGAGTACGACATATATTCTCAGGTCGGTATCAGTGGTAACTCAAAGTTCTACTGAAAATAATCCCAAGTTACTATCACTGAAAGCATCTTGCTCTGAAAATAACAGAGGACATCCAGACTAATGTTTAGTACAAATTGCAGCTAATTTATTCCTCGTTCTTTTTCTTGTCCAGTTTAAATCCATTTATCTTTCCTGATGATACTAAAACTTATATTTGACTCCAATATAAATAATAGAACAAAATTTGCAATCCAATAGGAATTCTATTAGCCTGATATATAATTAAATATTAAATACTTTGCTTTTTTTTTTCCTTCTAATCACTCCTAGTAATATTCATCACTACTTTTGTATATGTATCGATAGATGATATCCTATCGCTTCTTATTTCAAAAAATCACAGACTCTTTTCCATCTTACTGTCAGAAGAAAATTTACCTCCTACTGTTTACCGATGAAATGTATTCATTTTCTTCTTTTTCTGTTTCAGTCTTTTTACTAACTTTATCAAAATAATTGTAGTATGATTCAGTTTCCTGTTCAGTGAATTTTATTTCTAAAATTCTTAATGAAATGGTAGGAATTTTTGAAAATGAAGTTTAAATAATACAATCATTTGTTGCTCATCAATGAATTTACAAATTATAGTAACCACGTACTAAATAGTCGCTTCTTTCCAATGAGGTTTCTTCTCCAGAATTCTCAAATGATAATACAGTCCCAATGATATATCGTAATGCTGGAGAAATAATTAAAAGTATAAGCAGTGTTGTGCATATGAAAATAACGCTCAATTCACATTTTCATTCTTTTGAAGTCTTTATCGTTGAATGTGCCAGTAAATATATTTTTCACTGTTTATAAGTGATTGATATTTCAGTTATCATGTTCAATTCCTTTCTATTTACGGTATTAATTAGCATTATTACTATTCTTACAAGTGTTATTTGGTTTTACAACAATACGGAATTTAACGTCTTCTTCATATCCTCTTGATATTCTAAAAATTTGTTCATTAACCATACTTAATTACCTCCCAAAAAATCAACCAGTACTGCTTTGCTTTGACATTGTTATAAAAGAATGAATTGAAGATTGCATCATAACATTGACATGAATCCCATATTTTTGTCATTAGAATATAATAATGAAATTGTCTCAAAATGTTTGTGTGTAAATAGTTCGTAGGCTTCAAGGATCTGATAATGGAAAACTCCGTTTCTAAACTAAGATACGACTTATCTAATTAATTGATTTCTCATCATGATAAAAAGAAATATCATCATCTAATTATTAATTGAAATAAAAAAATTTTAGTCATCATCATCTGCTTTCAAATATTTCTCAATAATTATTGCTACTAGAATATTGATAAATGGAGCTGAAAATGAAATTTTGGAAAAGTTAAAAAACCTTTTGAAATGATGTTTCTCTGAAGTTAAAAACTTTGCAAGTTCCTTCCAAATTGCGATAATGTTTAATTCTACAGTTTTACCAATTCATAATATTATGTATATAGGCAAAATGTGTATATAAATAGTAATTACACATCATATAGATTGCATTTGTTTGTGAAGTACTGTAGGATTTAATAAATTTTGTACTTATTTATTGTAATTTCCCTGAACAATGTATCAGTTTTAACTAGATTTCATTTTGGGTAATGTAATGTGAACTCATTTTTTTCAAATTAACCACTGAGATGGATATACTTAAATACCTTTCAAGTGTGAAGAAGGTATATATTAATCTTTAAAGAAAAAAACGGAATGACTAGGCCAATTATCTGAATCAGCTTTTTTATTACACAATGATCAAACGGATTTTATTAAACGTTAAATTCAGTTCGGTGATGGTTCTACTCTTCGTTTGTATTTATTTTCCTTTTAATCTCCAAGTCGAATGTATTGAAATTGATACAAGTAGTTCGTCTCAGCAAATAGTAGACAGAAAGACGATAAAAGTTTGCCAAATGTTGCACATTGCATTTATAGTTTTACAAGTTGCGTCTGATCAGTTGTGGAGATAAGCTTTTTGCCATTTATTTCACTCCAGTCTTGTTATTTCTCCAAACACTTTAAAATTTTTAATTCAAAAAGTAGGATTCCATCGGATGAGTCGTTTAATTCTCTTTAAGAGAAACTTTTCAGAATTAAATTTTTGGACTAAATATCTGAGCAGCATATATTTTAGAAGCAATCAGCATCAAATTCCATTCCGACTATTAAAACTCATAATTTGTTAGCATTAAATCTTTTATGCACGCATAAGTACTGAGCATAATCTTAATAATATAATAATTTTAATCCGAAAATTTACTATCAAAAGCTACTAAAAAGTGTCCATTGAATTTGCTAACAGAGAATACTTTTGGAATTACAGAAATTGTTTTAAAAAAAGCTTGGAAAAGAAAAAAGACCAGTGATTTACAATAGAAATGATTCGAAATGTAATGAAGAATCGTTTAAAAGGAAATAAAGTAGACAAAAAAAAAAAAAGAATTCAGTGGGATACACGGCGAGGTTTGAATTGATGAAAGGCTTGAAATTCATTCAGCAGCAAGATTAATTAAATCAAACGAACGTAACATCGTAGTTGACGAAAAGTTGTTCCAAAAATAATTCAACGTTATTTTGGTACATCGTTTCCTTGGGTAACTCATGGTCGGAGTGCAGTACATCATCGGAAGACTTAAGTAGAAATGGTGTCGTTTCCGTGACTGATGAATTATCGTGGTTGTTACATTTACCAGTGATATCACTGCTGTTACTGTTTGCACTGCATACCGCCGCGGGAGATTTCTCGGTTGTTATCTGTGGGAAGGCTCCATACTGCTGGTTAATTTGGCTCGAAACTACAGAATTCGTTTCTGCTGAAGCCCTGCGTGTTAACCGTTAATTTTTTTTTTTCGAAATTTAAAGTAAGTCAAATTTCTAATTAAAATTCTCTGTTAAAAGCAATCAAATGATTCTAGAAAGCCTTATATAACGATAATTCTGTATTACTGAAAAAGAGAAAACTATTTAAGGAAAAAAATTTTCCAATAACGATAAATTGAAGAGAATGTCTAATAAAGGAAAAGCATTAAAAGCAAATGAATTAGTTTTTGACGCTTATAAAAAATTTCTGGAGAAATAGTGAACTGGAGTGAAAGTAATGAATAATTTGATGACTGGTGAGAAAATAAAAATTTCTGAAGTTAGTAATATTACTCCAATAACTGAAGAGAAATTTACCCTCAACAATGAATAGCTACAAAATGCAGGTAGGGCAAGCACTATTAGAGAGGGAAATCGTTATTTAGTGCCGGTTACTTGGCTAGAAAAAATTTCCACAAATTATCACTCTTGAGAAGGTACGCGAGGAACAGTTTACACAATGAAATTTGGAATGTTTTCAAAAAAAATCTGTTTTGAATGTATTTTACAATACCTTATAAACCTCATTTGTTGATTGACCAAATGACCAACAGCACTTTGTCGCATACGGACATTTTTATACGGTTGACAGATGGCAATATACACCTTTGGTGCAAAGAAGCAGCATAAAGCTACAGTACCACTCATCGAAATACACATACACAAACTTGTCATTTGTATCTGAAAATGTCAATTATCTAAATTAACAAATTTAATACACCAAATATGATAAGTAAATTAATAAATTCAATTGCAATATTTAGTGATAACAGATAATATCATAGTTGGAAAAAAGCTTCCATACTACAGGAAGCCTCTATTGTTCAAAAATTCTTTATTTCTTGATTTTAATTTTTTTTTTAAACGATTAAAGCATAATATCAGTTTTCTTACTTCCTCATAAAATAGAACTGTATGTTACTTTCTACTTTCTTTCGCAGTATTATTAACATGTTATTTATACAAGCATTCTTATGGAAATAACAGCATCCTCAAAATCTGCAAATCAAAAAGTTTGAAGCAAAAATACAGGCAACAATAGCAAAGCCTGTCAATGCAAACAGATGACAGTTAAATCTCGAATTTGGTAGAATTTTATTCGAACTGGAAGATTCCTTTAAATCGGTTAATAGCAGATGCCAATTAAAATCAATTTTTCTGACTAGACTGTTTGGAAAAACGAACTTGGAATCAGAGAGCATTAACGTTTTCGAAGAAAACAGTTTCAGTCCCGAAAAATGAAGAACCATTTTTGTTTTTAATTTTTTATTGCTATTCTCATATTTTAAACTTTTTCTTTTCTATTGTAATTAGCAGATCTGTATGATTTTTGAAAAGGCATGCATAAATGATGTCACATGCAAACATGCAATCATTATCGAACTTTCTTTTGTTGATAAGAAACACAGTGAATTCTTTGATCAAATTTTAATGAGTAATTTATAAGAGCGATAAAATGATATTAGAAGCTGGCAACCGCAAGTTGAAATGAAGACAGTAATGAACTTTGAACTTAAAGTTCCTCATCTTTAGGATCATATGTTGACGTCGGATCATCAGTGGTTTCTAAAGGACTTAATGAGAAATCAGCACGCATACTATTTTGACTGATTTGTAAGCGACTTTTGCCCGTTTCAATGATTTGTTCACCCCGACGTAGACGCGTACGAGACCAGCGGTCAACGTTAATGTCTACCCATGGGGAATGAAGCGTCAAAGCGTGCGTGGCAACACAAAGTGAAATGAAATTGCGTCCACAATAAATTCGCGTATCACCACTGTCCATATCATGTTTCACCTTAACACCTTGGACGATAGCGTTCAATTGATTGCCCTTCTGATCAACGACTGCCTGACGGGCAGCCAACATACATCGTTCACGTTTATCGTTATAAATGCCCAGTACGTCACCGCCAGCTACGTCGTCCAGAAATAACGCCACCGTGGCATCAATATCGCGACGTAAGCAAAATTTGTCTGTGGCTACGGACAAATTTTCATGGATTAGCACTTCTTGTTTTGTTATGGAATGAACACGTGTAGATGGGTCGGTTCCTTTCACTCCAAGCACATGGACCGTGTCACTGGTAGCTCGGACCCGTGGACCTTGGACCATATCGAAAAGTACCTGAAGTTGAGCAACAACTTTTCTCAAGAAGTCCACGTTCAAGAGCTCAAACTCATAGAATTGAACAGAGCTGTGGCGCAGAGTTTTCCAGCTGACCTTTTTTGTTGCATATTATCATATTATCTTAGAATCAACTTTCAACACCAGTTAGTCTTATCATTGCCCGAAGTATTCTTTCTACTTGGAAAGCGAACGAGATTAAAAATCAAAAGAAAATGATTGGATGGCTCACTTGTGTTTCTTGTTGGACAATTTCGATAGATGGATGATGTACAGCAGCGACCCGTCCACCACTACAAATGGTCGCAGCTACTCCGCCAATGCGACAAATGCGAATATGTTTGTGCAGTGTTATTTCGACTACCACGTCATGAGACAAAACCAGTGCCAAGGTATCAGTTGGTGTGACACATAGAACTGCTTGACAGGATGAATCGCCCCTCCAAGAGAATTTCACCTCACGACCAGGTGGATTTCTACGGATGCCTGAGCTTGTCGATTGAAACATTGTTTGGGCTCAAAACAAACGACCTTGCAGCAGCAAATTTTATAAAACGAATGACTGGCAATAAAAAATGCTCCAATTAAAAAGTATCATTTGATGTGACACTCGGAAACTGATAGCATGCCAATTATATTTCTAACAGTAATTTGAATACTAATTTTTTATGCTTTGAAATGAATATGCAAGCCTATGGACAAGATAAAAAAAAAAAAATTAAAAAAAAGAACAAAAAAACATTTCGCTATCGGTTTTGAGTAAATCCGTTTGGCAAATTAATGTCCTGGACAATTTTACAATGAGGAAGAAAATACGAGCATGCAAAGTGATACGTTAAAATACCATCCAGAAATCATGCAAAACTACAACCTCAATCAAAATCATCAATTAACAAGTCCGTTACCTTAAAGTTATTCTGCGTCGCGAAGTAAATTGGTCCTGGAAACAAAAAAGAATGTGATCCGCAATTATATTTATCAAAATCATTACTTATAGTTAGCATACTTTGGATTTATTAAGCATGGAAACTTTCCGAATGACTGGACAGTATTCTTCGGAACCAAGATATAAATTTATAAACCGGGATATGTTAAGTGAATTGGAAAATTTAAGAGCATACCAAATGAAAGCCATAAAATACTCGTACTGTACATTGTGAAGCCAATCAATCGTGTTTCATTGAAATTTTCCGGAATTTTTCGTGTTTTGAAAGCATACAATGTGCAGGCGATGATCAAAAACATATTATACAATAATGAGATCAACAAATGAGAAGCCCTAGCTTTACAGGTTAACACCGTTTCTTTCCGCGACGGAAATAAAACAGTTGTACCTGGCGGATCGATGACTAACCATACTAAAGAGCCGATCAGCTGAATCGACACAATACCAAAACATATTGCTATCTGGAACAATATAAACTTATTCAAATCTTTTTGACTTTATAAAGAAATTAATATTTGCGATAATTTCAAGAACTTCACGTCACTTTTTCTTTTTTAATTTTTAGTCTTATTTATGGTAAAACAATGAATTTAGTAAAATCAAAATTAGAAAAATGAAATTGAAAAAGATGAAACCTGTGCACTGGGCACAATACAATCAAGACGCCCTGCACCTCGCATTAAAAATATTCTAGCTAGAAGATTTGTCTTGGTCAAAATCGCAGCATATATGGCAGACATTGATAAGCCGATAAGGATCCTTGATGCAGCACAAACTGCCATATTTGGCTTGGATACAAGGATGAAAGTTACAGAATAACAGAGCAGAATTCCACCCAGCATACAGTAGCATAGTTCACGACCGGATGCCATTATGACAGGGGTGCTATTGTATCGAATAAATACCTATTTAGCAAAATCAGCAACAGCTTAATTAATGGTAAATTTAGTTTAAAAGGATCGTAAATCGAAGTGTAGAAAGAAGTGATTACTTCCGACGACTAATGTGATGAATAAAAGGAATTGCTTCAGCACTTTTTTTTTTTAATCTAAATTTTATAAATCTTTGCAAAAAAAGTGAAAAAAAGAGTTACTCCAACAACGAAAAGTGTTGCTGCGATTCCAAGTGCGGAACAAATGGTAGGTAGAACAACCCAAGGACTATTATATTCCAACGTTGTCGGCGGTATTAGTTTGCATGCAACCAGTTCCTCATTAGGTGCATAACCTAATGGACACTGGACACAACTGCAAAGGGACCTCAAATTTATTTTACAACAAACAAATTCGAGAACCAATTTGAGTGAGCAAAGTGTAACAGTCTTGAAATTGTGAGTAGTGCAGAACATTTATGATTCGCTTTCATTTTGATTTCCACTCAAACCAATAATAGAAGGAATTGTAGCTTTTGATAACTAAGTATCCTTAAACTTGGCAGTACTTACCTTGTTTCATTAATGATAATGGATGTAAATACATCACATGGTATACAAGTCCAACAACAGTTCTGATCTTGATATGCACGATAATGACCTCGTGGACAATCTGCGCTACACACTGATAACGGCAGTGAACCATTCCAATTTTTCAGACCTTTTCTAAAAGTTCATGACAATCTGCAGATGATAAAACTCTGTTCTGAACGCTTAAATTTCGTAAACTTCAAGGAAATAATTTTCTTATAGGAGCAAATTTAATTATATTAGAATTATTTTTAAATATTGCAACCTGACACGACGAACATTTAGGTCAAGTTTCTTGCCAGTAATCCATTTACCAACTTTTTCATAATAGCCAAAATCATTTAACTGATAAATATTATAGTTTCCAATTCCATCACCGTTTGCATCAATATGTGGTGGATGACCAGCTGTACTAATCAAAATTAGAAAAAATTTCACTTCAAACACAAAAAAAAAACTAAGTTCAACTTCGGGAGGACTCAAAGTCATTTAATAGCTTTCAAACTTATTTTTTTAAAATTTTAAAAAGGCAATTTTTATGAAAATTGAAGAAAAGGAAATTAAGCAGAAGTTTCTATAAGAGATCACAGATAAAAATAATTGATTAATTTTATATTCTTGCTTCGACATTATCAAATCTCACGTGCAAATGAAACATTCCTGTAATAACTTTGCAATCGTGCACCATCGAATTCCGTTTTGGAAACATTGCAATTCCGGAAGTTTGCTGATGGACAAGATGCCTACATTATGCATATGATATCAAATACTTCATATTCTTTGCAAATATGAAGCAAATTCATCTTAAGAAGTGAAGAATTTCCGAACGTAATCCAAAAATTTGGAATTGCTTACAGGCAGTCGAAAAAAATTAATTATTAACAATGGACAGTATTAAAATTTGTTCATTATAATTTTAAAAATTTAATAAACCAATGGAATTATTTTCTCTGATCAGTTAATCATAGATGAAGTTACCTATTTGGAGTTACATAATACCTGTATATATTGATGAAGAGCTCTAGCAACAACAGTTACCGCATCAATAACAAATGGTACATATGCTTCTTGCTTGAATGTGATGCCGTGTTTATCAAAACACTCGCCGAAATTAGTATGCTTGTCGGTACAATTAATTAATTCCCAATATTCCCGGAGAAATGTATTTGATGGTCGTAAATTTTTGAAATACATATCAAAATCTAAATACAAAATTTAAGTTCATCTTATAAGGAAAAATGTTCTACTAGGAAATGAACTAAAAGAAGGCTGATTCATAATTTTAATTTTTCTTTTTTTTTTTCATTTCTAATGAAAAAGTTATGAATATCTCTAAAAGGGATGAGAAAGAAATTGAATGACACAGAAAAACCATACAGAATTCAATTGATTCCATCTAATATTTCTCCTCTAGATAGCACTACCAAAAAATTTCTACAAAATCTTCAGATGATTCCTTATAATATTTGATTGAGACTTATATGTTAAGAATATGTCCTATTTCTCTATGCTACAGGAAAACTGATTGCGGTTGCTAAAACTTTTTTTTCGTCTAATATTGAAATTCTTTTTTTCATGCAGATTCAGATATTCAATTTTGAGAATTCTTAGCTCAGTTAATGAATTCTTCAATAAGCCATCAACCTTGAGCCAGTCAAAGAAAATGAGACTGTTATCATATGCATTTAAATGAAATAGTTTCAAACCTGGTACAACTTTCAGATCAGGTGAAATTGTTACTGCTCCACTGGTTACCATTTCATAACCATTTATAACAGACTGTTTTATTCCCCAAGAATCACTGGCAATCCACCTATACATTATTTCCTTCTATATTATTTCCAGGAAACGTTGGCATTTTTTGTTCCAAAAATTAATTTGTAAATGTTTAACCAATTTTCCGTCTTCTGACAATGATAACTAATAGCTTAACCATATCTGCTCAATTATACAGAATAATCAGAGCCTCTTTAGATTTCAAATATTAACTGAATACTTTGGTTACATTTCAAATATAACTTTTTCTGGATTAAATATTAGATTGAAAATTATCAATGCGAACTTCTCAGTCTTATTTTTTTAATAAGCATATCATGATTACTCCTTTTGTATTTATGTCTCTCGCCATAAATTATTTCGAAAATATCAGTTATTTCCAATACACAAATGAATTTCTCAGGAATCTTTTATTTTCTATTATGAAGTCAGCTCTTCTGTCACCTGATTAGTTCAAAGTTGTACTATCTGATAACTCTCAATAAACTTTTAGCACTGAAAAATGAACTAAATTTTTCATTCAATGTCAAAGAGCAAATTTTCAGTGCAAGAACAAAAAACGATTCGTTGTGAGTATGAAAAGCAAGTTGCACTTCATGAATATTCCACCCACGTTCGTGAGTTACGCTTGTCAATTGCCATGCTATTGGGACGATAACGAAATAAAATACCAGAAGTAATTATTGAAAGTCGAATCCTCTCGTCTAATGCTATCCAAAGTTGAAAGCATCCGCCTCAGTTGATCTTCATCAACAAACATTACAACACCGCGTGCTTTTTTCGCATATTTCATTTTTAGCAAAAGATCCCTGGAAAGAGCAACAAAAATATGGCAAAAATTGAATGAATAAAGAGAACGGAATGTCCAAAAAGCAAAGAAATTTTGAATTTTGACTTCAAAGGGCCTTCGAATGGAAGTGAATCAAAGTGAGAAGAGACAAATTGTTCGTTGGAGTTTTGAAAGGTAGCAATAGTGAAACTAACTTGAACTGAGTATCTGTCCATCGTCGGTTAATTTTGTGGACATCGCCATCGATGCATACACCAAGCTCAGTGGCTGCAGCTCGGAAAGAATCAATTCCTCGTTCTCCGTAAGCTCCAGTTACGGCAATTGCATGCACATAGGTCCAACCTAGTGCCGAGACCTGATCTCCGGAATGAATTTCGATAAATACTTTGGCCAAGTTATGTATTTCAAAGGCATCAAATTCTGGTCTGTTCACTTAATTGCTTCTTTCATTTACTGTCCTAACGGACTAGTAACCGGTACTGATATTTTTGTGCAACCTCATGCGCCTCCAATGCAGAAAAAAAAATTAATGCTTCCGATAGTGATACTTATCTTGAACTTACCACGTGGGCTATTGCAGTAGCTTGTAAATTGTCTGGTGGTACCACACGTGAGAAATAAGCAAACCTGAAACAAGAAGTAAGCGTTGATCGACGTGTTCTAAAGTCTAATACTGTATTTCAGTATGAATGATAAATCGCGAAATGTCTTGTCTGATAGCTTTTGCAAACCTTGGCTTCTCGCTGAGTTCAGCTCCTGTCGACGAATAACTTACTTGAGGCACCTGAAACATCATTGATTAACAGTACATGTTGTACCTCATTAATATTCAGTCTTCTCTTACATTTTGAAATTTCCTGAATCAATAATTAGTATAGTATTTTGTTATAATACAGAATATCGGTCGACCAAATTAACTTGGTTCTCTTATCATATCAGCAATGAGAAGTGCAACTAATTAGTTAACTGGAATATGATTCAATAGGTTATTTCACATTAAAAAATGGAAGAGAAAATATGGCGACTAATTAAATGAATGTTGGGGAAAAACTTGACATTATCAAAGGAAGCACATATCGAGAAAAAAAATTCTCAAATTTCAATTCGATTTTTCAAACTTTCTTCGCTAAAACTATTCTGTCGAATAAAATATTCACTTTGAAGAGTTGCAACATAGATGCCACCATAACAGAAACTTGACTACTAGCGGCACCAATAACAGCTGCTACTGGATGATGCTGATAGATGGGTTTCGAACCATCCGAACAGTAAATTCCATCGGCTTGTGACATTATCGTCTTAAT
>PQVD01000611.1:0-11318 GCA_003012265.1 Setaria equina | reverse complement strand
TTTCAATTAAATTGAAAGAGAATTGTTTTTTTTTTTTTTTTTTTTTTTTTTAAATTAAAAAAAAACTTCTTGGATTTGCTACTGTATAGCATAAATACACCTGAAACTGTTAATCATTCAGCGTTTTACACTATCAACATCAGTTAAACTATGTATGCAATGTCTGGAAGCAATTGAAGATTTACATAATGTTGGATTTATCCATCGTGATGTAAAGCCATCAAATTTTGCCATGGGACGTAAACCATCCGTAATACGTACAGTATTCATGCTTGACTTTGGTCTTGCTAGACAGTACTGTGTTCGTTTCTTCATTCATTCTAGATTCATTGAGAATCTCAATATACTCACTTAGAGTGAAGTAAAATTTATATGTTTGCTTCACGTAGCAACTGATAGCAGCAAGCACTAGCGTACGTGAATGTTTTAGACGGATGCAATGAATTTCTCGAGAAAAGTGATTTCAATCACTAGGTTCGATCTTGATCACTTACGTAATTTCTTTTTTTTTTTTGACACTTTCACCATTGTTAAGATGATTGATGAAAAAGGCAATATCAAATTACGTGAGCCACGTAAAACGGTACCGTTCCGGGGTACGATTCGGTATTGCTCGGTAAACGTTCACCGCCGTGATGAACAAGGGCGTCATGATGACTTATGGTCCCTTTTATACATGACCGCCGAAATGATACTTGGCACCTTGCCTTGGTATAGAAGTAATTAATTATTAGCTCAAAGCATTAAAACATATTTAACGATAATTAATAACTGATGACTAATAAATAAATAATTATATATATATTAAATAATTAACAACAAATGATAATTGGTAATAAAATAACAATAATTAAAAATAAATTATAACAATAGCTAATAATTTTTATTAAATAACAATAATTAAGAATAATTGATAACGATAACTGAAGGTAAACAATGGTAAATAAGAACAACTAAGAATAATTAATAATAATAAACAGTGCTAAAAATATTTAGCAGTAAAAGTAATAGCTGAAAATATTAGGTGACAATCACAATAATTAACGATGCCAATTAATAATAATTAATAATAACAATGAAATAATAGTAATATAATAATTTAATAATAATAATAACAAAACAGCAATAGAGGTTTGCTATTATTATTTATTAATCATTAATGAATGTGAGTACTGTTGAAAATCATTACTGCTATCAGTGCAAACAAGCTCAGTCTCACTGCAGGTAAAATCTAGACCAAGTTTGATATTTAAGGCGTAACATGGATCGAGCACAAGTTGAAGCTTGTAAAATCGACTCTGAGGAAAAAATTTTATCCTGCTTACCTGTGGAATTTCATGTCTTCTTGAAGCATCTTAAAAAACTGAATTACAATCATAAACCAGGTTCTCTGAAATTTTTATTACTGCAATTTAAAACTAAATTATTTAATGGTGCAAGAAGAGGTTTAGCTGTTTATTTTTCAAATGCATAATAAATTCTGTTAGAAACAGCTTTCAATTAAATTCTAATTAAATTACACTAAAATTTAATTACTGGAAAAGTAACAAATTTAGACTACAATTTACTACAATCACTGTTAAAACAAATTTTGAAAAAAGACAATCACAGTGTAAGCGATCCTTATGATTGGGAACCAAATGGTGAACATGCGGAAAAATTCAGCCGTCTGTTAGTTGGATATTTTATTTATCATCTGGATCTTCCGCCCTTCATAAAATCCGACTATTGGCCATCTTTATTGCCTAATAGACTGAAATTCATCCTCCATTAATTCTGCAACTAATTAGCTCAGCCAGACAGAAGAACTCTTACTCTGTCTACTGATCACAATTCAAAACATTTAGTAACACTATTATAGAAGAAAGAAATTTGATCTTATTAGCGCTAATGTCACATAACTGATTAGCATCACTCTTCTAATGAAAAAATTTTTTTTTTTTTTTTTTTTTAGGAAAAAAAAATCTAGAAGGAATGAAACTGAAGGTAATTATTCTAATTAATTATTCATTCAGTCCACCACATTTAACGAAATCAAAAGCATCGGATGAAAAATTTGAATTTGACAAAGGTGAGAAAGGTGACGTGAATACTCGAATGGGAATCAAGACCATCAAGGATGAGGTAGCATGTTGTGTAATTAGTAGAGTACAGTCATAATTCTCGCTAAATGATAATAATCTGATTCAGTGTAGATAAATGTTACTAGCTAGATAGATATTTTGCTAATTAGAGAGGCAACACTGATAGCTAGTATCTAAGAGGGTAATCATTAAAGACAAATGATAATATGATAATATTACATCATTCGCATATCACAACAGGACACAATCCTCTTGAACAAAGCAGCTATAGGCTATCGGTGAAAATCGAATGCTACCTTCTTAAAAGTGCCAAAATATTTAGGCCAATTAAGTTAATGTATTTGACATCCTGTCACTTAATCATAGCTGTTTCACAGTTAACAAATCCGGATAACCGGACTTTCTTTCGGGAAATTTTTGTAAGCTATTAAAATAAAATGAGAACTATTTGAACTTGGGCCCTTTTTATTGCAAATCTCAACGAGTTCCTTTCTCCTTAGCAAATGAATGGTAAATAATTTTCAAGTAATTTCAAATTAATTTGAAATTTTTGAAAAAAAAAAAAGGCTAATTTTGCTCCATCATCGAGTATCTCATCGATTTTTTCCGCTTGAGCAGCTGACGGGAGCTTCTTCAACTTCCCCAGAGATTTATCCACCAAACGACCTTCACAGCATTCTGTCTTTTTCCTCTTTAACAAAAATTTTTCACTCTTCTTTTTCCTATCACTGATTAAATTCACTTTTGCCTAATCATTTTTCTGTTAATCTAATCAATAGCTTATCATTTATATTTACATTGCTTTAAATTTAACCTTAAAACATTTCAAATCATAAACAAAATTTATAGATCAATGTTACATTATTGTTAAAAGAAGAGGAGGAAGAGGAAGCTGCATCACCTGTTAGTGGTGTATCACGAACTGATGATACTCTGCAAAAATTGGAAGAGTTAACATGAACTTTTTCATATTTCAATACTATTATGGAATTATTTGAAAAAAAAAACCTTTTTTTTTTCATATTAAAAAAAAAAAAAAAAAATATAAAAAAAAAAAAAAAAAAAAAACTTTTTTTTTTTCAAGTTCGAAACTTCTCATTTCTTTTTCTTTTTGAATTAAATTGAACATAATTTATTTTTATCAATTCGATTTCAGCTATCAAAAATTTTGCATTTCCTTTTTTGCAATTTCATCATCTCAAATCACTCAGCACTTTTATTAATTTACTAAAATTAAAATATAAATTTTAAGAAATTATCAGATGAAACTAATTACACATTAAGCTAATCATTAGTAGAAACCGGAAAATGCACATATATACACACACTGATTACTGAAAACAATTAAAAAAGATTGAATTGAGGTGAAAAGGTGATAAGATTTAGTTGTTGTGTTGTGAGGCTAACTAATCCCAGTAGCAAAAGATGCATAGTTATCTGGGATATTACACACTACTAGCCTGAGATATTCCAATAGCACTACCGTTATTAAGCGGTCATTGATTGATTGATTGATTGATTTGATTTGATTAATTGATTGATTAATTATTGTTGATGAGCAAAACTCATATACAGGTCAAATGAAAGGGATGATTGAGTAGAAATGAAAGCAACCGTCCATTTCCTGAGAGTTGCAGAAGAGGAAAAGAGGGGTGGGAAGGAAGTTCGAGAACAGCTGCTACTGCTAATACTACTAGCTTCCTTTCTGTTTATGTTTGGCCCTCCTGGGTGTGTATTCAATTTAGTATGGAATATTTGTTCGTTGTTCAGCTAACTTAAAGCTAAAATTTTATGATTAGTTTCTTTCCAAACATGTCATTCATTCAACTTTTCTTCCACCTGTATTCTTCTATCTCCAACAGGTGTTATCCTATTATTTCTACCAGAGAGAGAGCAGTAGAAGATCAATCAATAAATGATCATTTAATATTACTAACTGCTTTTTTCCTAAATCTGGCATTTATTTTGAAAGATTTTCTATGAGTTATTATAAGTCTAATAAAAATCTAATTCATTAATTAAAATTGATAACTTTAGGGGGGAAGGGGGAAAAAAAAAAACTTACCTTTGCTAAGGTAATTTATCTATAAAGCATATATATGTATATGCTTTTGATAATGATAAGTATTCCAAAGTTGTTAGTATATTCAAAATTTTTTCCACTAATAATTAATTACGAAAAGGTATTTTTCTAATTAATTAAGTAATTTAAGCTACTGCCATAAATTATGAGTAATTAATAAAGTAACAAAATTAAATAATAAAACATAAAATAAATTAATTAATACCTAATTGATGATATAAAGAACTAGAAAGTCATTTAATTTCAGTCCAATTTTTTAATTTAATTATTGATTCAAAATTTCATAAAAATTTTTGATGAAAAAAAAAAAAGTGTCATCATTTTTAGATTTCTAAAAGACATTTTTCAATAGTTTGCCTTTTTATTATTCTCTTCACCTTCTGCACCTTTTCCGCTTCATTTTTCAAATGTACTTTCTAGCTGAAGTGAAAGTATAATGCTTCATCATCTTCAACTTTTTCAGGGATTTTCCCATTCTTCATGAATTCTCAGAACTCTTTTATTTGCACTATTAACCACTTTATAGCATAAAATTTAAAAAGTTCATCATCATTTTTTTTTTGTTGTAAAGTGAACCTGAAAATAAACAACAGATTACTGATAACAAAAGAGTAATTAATTCTGTGTAATGTAGGATTGATAATTTCTACTAGTAATTAAAAAGTACTATGATATCATTAGCTGTTAGCTGATGATGAAGAAAATTTGCTTTTTTTTTTTTTTTTTTTCTTTTTTAATGTTTTATCAGACAAACATTAAGACATTCCTTTCAGTAAATGTGCAGTTCGGATATTCTTCCAGAATTCTTCCAGTATTTTAAAACGTTACATCTACCGTCTTAAAGAATTGAAAGTTTGTAAACAGTTGCTCGTATCATATCCAAATTGATCCGTGATTGGTGTTGGCTGTTCCATTTCCATCTTTCATTTCGCTAGGATTTTAATCCTTTCATTCCTGATTGTTGCTCCCTGTTCCTCCCTTTAACTGATATAAAGGAAACAAGGTTTGTACTTAGGTAAATATACGAAAACCGGATACTTCAGTACGGCAATTCGATGGTTATGAAGGCAACTTTTGCCGTAGCTTTCTAATATTAACTTCACTTAAAACAATTCCCAGCTGACACAACGTGTGCTACAGCAGTTAATGATGCCTCGATGTAGATTAGCTATTGCACTCTCGAGAATCTCCACCTCACCTTAGTTACTTCGAGCATTCATATTGTCTGCTATCTATTGGTAAGAAAGTTCGAGTCTGGAGCTATTGGATGAGCTCGTGTGCTTAGAATATGTGTATCAGAAAGTTCTTGAAAGGTGGGGGTATCAGGTGGTTCACATTTGTAGTAGCAAAGTTGAGCATGCTAAAATTGTTATATTTTATGGGAAAATAATTTGTTACTGATATCAATTTACCTGTTATCGCTTATTGTTTCTTCATGTAATCAGCTCATTTCTTTCCTAATTGATCACTTTTTCAGCTCATAACTACGTGATCCTGTCTTGATTAATTTCAAATCTGGTCAATTATCTTTGCTTATCAATTTTTTCTTCATACTGTCACCTTTGTCAGTTCTAAAGGAATGTCCTGGACAGATTTAGTTAACAACAATTTAGTCGGCTCCGGTAACGTCTCCAAAGCCGCCATCTGTGGCTTTGATGGATCAGTTTGGGGAAAATCCGATAATTTCAAGGTGAGCAAAAATTTTGAAAACTTTTCTGCATCTCCAATAAAAGACTTAAATTCATTAGCTTATTCTAATAAACACTACAAAATTCGCAAATGTTCAGTTAGGAACCCTTGATCGAAAGCAAAACCACACATTTTGTATAAATTTGATTGTTGACCACTATGCTAAAGTATCTGGACTGTCATTATCTAATTTTCTTGTTGAACTATGACCTTTTATTGGATCTAGTTAACTAAAGAGTTGTAAAAATAAGAGTTTTCGAACCGAAATTGCTGGAAAAAATTTGAATTTCATTTTCACCACAGAAGGAAAATGATCTAGAAGATTAATGTTGTGATAATTAGAATTTGCTACTGTAGATGATTTTTAACCTTTGCACATTTAAAAGAGTCTCAATGAACGTGAAAGCATATACTTGGAGATAAGTACAATGTTTGTTTTAAATATTACTCATTACCGGTAAAAGCTTCTGCTACTCATTGACATAATTAAACTAACGTTCGAAACTATGAAGAAATTGAATAAAGAGACAAGTCTAGACGAGATGATTGAAGAGGAATTGTAGTTAAGAGTAGTAAGTTTTGAATGGACATTTGTTTATGGCAAAGCACCGACTGTATCATTCTTAGACAAAGCTAGCATTGAAAAATTCTTTTCAGTGATTTTATTTATTTATTTATTTATTTTTTTTTTTTGACTAATGACTGATATTATTGGTCTAAATAATTAGATATCAGAAAGACGGGAAGGGAAAAGTGATAGGAAGATATGATAAAGGTGATAAATAAAATCGAAAGATAAGCCTATCGGAGTGTAGTCTTTTCCGGTATGAATTTATCACGTATAAATAAATAGTGAATTGTCAAAAAAGTTGCAAGTTCTAGCTGGATCCAACAGAAGCTGCAGCAGCCGGAAAAGGATTCCAGAATAAAGATACCCTGTTGGGAACGGGCATGAAATTCGAGGGGGAGAAATATTTCGTACTTCAAGCTGATGATGAAAGAATCATCGGGAAAAAAGGATCAACCGGTTTTTTTATCTATAAAACTGGACAAGGTAAGCCGTTACTCTATTCAGTACCCGGAAATTATGCAAAATTGCTAAAAATTATTTTGTAAATATTTAAAATACGACAGAAACTGGAAGGAAATTGAACATTTCATAAATTTCTACCAATCTAAGCTAAGCTATCAGGTTCTCATGTTTTCGAGAATTAATCATATCAGCTGATTTTAGAATTAAATTTTTTTTCACTGATTTATTCATTTATTTATTTATTTGTATAAATCAACCACAGCTAATAACGAGATTAGTTATTGAGTCATGAAAAATTTTCAGCAGCTAATCAACGTACTAATCAGATTGAATCAGTGTAATAGATTGATCATACATTTTCAGCAGTGATAATTTCAATATATGAAGGTGGTGTACAACCTGAACAGTGCAGCAAAACAACGGGAGCTCTTGCCGATTATTTTAAAAGTATAAATTACTGAATGGATGGCCTGTCTCTGTTATTCGATATATTCCTTTTTTGATTGATTAGTAAGTTCTAATTTAATTTAATCTAATTTACTTTATTCTTTGCAAAACACAGAAGTGTAGCTGGAAGAAACACAGACGAAACTTTACAACATGACGTGAAAAACTTTAAAAACCATCGAACTAATCAAATTAAGGTAAAAATTAAAAAGCTACTACTTGAAGCGTTTCAGTAGCAAATCAGTGTCCTTCAGTGTGATATCGTTTTGTAATTGTTGTTCAATTTCAGATATGGGTGCCTTCATTGCTACTGTATTGTGCTACTGTCTCACATCCATACGTTTTAACTTAAGCCGAGACAATATGTGCTCAATGTTGCATTTCTATTGACTAGTTCTAATTTTTTTTTTTTTTTTTTTATTTATTATAATTATAATTAAAAGTATCATTATCTGTACGTGATTCTAAACTATGCTCGGTTTCGTGCAGGGATGATAAAAGAATTAAAAATAATGTATTATAAAAAAAAAAAATTAACACTTATTTATGTCTTTTGAAAATAATTTATTTTTCTTTTTTAAGAAATTTTTATAAATATAACTTTTTCACTTTTTTTTTTCCCCGATTTCTTTAATCATATTTTTCTTTTACAACAGTACCGCATCATCACTTCAATGATGTCTTATCTTTTTTTATAAAAATAAAAATTTACGTTGTTACACACGTCGCATATATATTTTACGTCATTGCACACGTCATATACATATTACGACCGTTACACACGTCATG
This sequence comes from Setaria equina, assembly GCA_003012265.1. NCBI lineage: Eukaryota > Metazoa > Nematoda > Chromadorea > Rhabditida > Setariidae > Setaria > Setaria equina. Next base: position 3,193 of record PQVD01000611.1, on the reverse strand, counting down.
TGTGTATTTTACGCCCATATATTTTACGTCATTACACAGATTCACATACTTATTACGTTGTCGCATACGTCATATATATGTTTTACGCTGTTATCCCGTCACATATATATTTTATGTCATTACACTCATCATATATGTATTACGCCCCGTCACACACGTCATATATGTACGTCACGTTGTTGCATACGTCGCATGCATATTTTGTTTCATTACACACGTCATATACATATCACGTCGTTGCACACGTCATATGCATGTTTTACGCCGTTATCACGTCGCATATATATTTTACGTCATATATATATCTAATAGTATGTGGTAATTCCTATAAGTTAATTTTTAGTAAAAATATATTAGAAAAGTTTACAATAAACAAGTTTGTTTGTTTGTTTGTTTATTTCAGTTGCAGCAATACAGTATTGCCAGTGTTGCTTCATCAGAACAGTTCCGTGAACAAACAAGTGAACTTACGCGTATTACATGCTATCAGCAGCAAGCTAATGTAATATTTATTCATTTTCTTTCTCTTTTTTTTTTATTAACAAATTTAAATTTATATTGGAAAGTGATCAAATAGATGGTATAAATTTTCTGATAATTCAAAAAGTTAGCAAATTTTTGTTCATTCATTGATAATTTTAGTTTTATTATTAAATCAATTATCAGTATGCCTATTTAGATTCATGTACCAAACGGACGAGAATACCTGATGGTTACCGGTCGACCACAACCGGTTTTTATGCAACATCTTTCCCAACAACATATTCCTTCAACCGCTTCGTTGCAACATCATCATCAACAACAACAACAACAACAACAACAACAGCAACAACAGCAGCAACAACAACAGCAGCAACAGCAGCAGCAGCAGCAGCAACAGCAACAACAACAACAGCAGCAACAACAACAGCAACAACAACAACAGCAACATCACAACATGGTTACAGATACTGGAAGCGTTGATACCGTAAATGTTTGAATGAAAATACGAATTAATTTTTGGAAAATTTTTCCGGAAGGTTTATTATAAGGAAAATATTTTCTACATTTAAAATTAAATCGAAATTAAAAATAATTGAAAAAAAATTACTGCTATTATTAGAATGAAGAGCAGATTGTATGATTCACTCCCGATTTATTCTATAAAATTATAAAAAGAAATTTAAAAAAAAAAGAAAGAAATTATTCTTTTGAAATAAAACATATGTATAACCTTACAATATATATATATATATATATACTGTAAATTTATACATATAAATAAATAATACATGTATGATAATTAGAGCAAGCCTTGTAATTTTATATCTTATTTATTTATTTCAAATTAAAATTTCACTTCTTGTTTCAGTTCTTCAAATTATCAATTTTTTTTTTCTTCCCAGGAAATGAATACGCCATCATCAGCCCAAACAAACATTACGGAACAACGTGGTGTTATTCGTAAAGGTAATAACAAAAAAAAAATTAATAATTACTTCTCATTAATTTACATATGCATAGATAAATTTAAAAATTTTTTTTTTTTTATTTTCATTTCAAATATTTTTTGAAGTTAATCTAAAAAGCAAATAATTGTATTAATAATTATTATCTGTAAATTATATTCTCTTTTTTTTATTTTTTTTAAAGCTGCATGTTCAAGACCGAAACCAATGATAACAAATTGTTCAATGAATGGACAATTGATGCATAACAGTAATCAGACATCACATACTGTTAATTATCTTGATGTTTTCTGTTCTGTTCCAGGTATACACATTTTTTTAAATTATTGAATTTTTTCCAGGTATACACATTTATTTCACTATTTTTTCTTTTTTTTTTTTTTTTTTTTTTGAATTATTGGAAGTAATATTTTTAGGAGATTTTTAGATTTGAAATAATATTTTTAAAATGCTTATTGAGATTGCTTAAACAGTTTTGGAAATGTTTAAAAGTAAATATTTCAAGTTTTACGTAACATTTGGTAGATATAAAAATAGGAGATAATAAGCGATGAGAATACAAAATGATAAGAAAATGATAATAATTAACAAAAGATAACAGATCAAATTATTTTTTATTTATTCTTATATAAAAACAATTCTGATACTTATGTAAGAAACATTTTTTAAATGTAATAATTTAGTTTCAAACTATTATTTTTTGAATTAATAACTAAACATAATTAATCAGTGTTCATATAATTTTATCATTTCTTCTTATTACAAATGCATTCATACAATTTTGCATTAATTATAAAATTTTAAGAGGAATAAATTAACAAAATGATCGATTCGTGATAATTTATCTTATCAGTGATAATACGATTTAAAGATTTTTTCCATGTGAACGAAGCAATCATGTTTAGGAAGTTATTGAAAAAAATGATTTTCACCATCAAAAATTTGCTCATATTTCATTTTACTTTTAATGTAGTTTTTTTTTTTNNAAAAAGAAAAAAAAAATCCTCCAATAAATGAATTTATTAATTAGCATTTAATTAGATGATATTTACTACTGTTTGATTTATGCAAAAAAATGCTGGTAATTAATATGAATTAATTAATTATTTTTTTCCTTGTTTTAAACATGCATTTATCAAAATCAATTAAAATTGTAAATTAATTAAACCTCAAATAACAGTTTGTGTTGCCTGATAGTCATGCGGATGGTGCATGAGCGATTAATTAATTAATTAATTAATTTTGAAGGTCGATTAAGTTTGCTGAGTAGTGCGGCGAAGTACAAAGTAACAGTGGGCGAAATTCATCGGCGACTTTCACCACCCGAATGTCTTAATGCATCCGTTTTAGGAGGAATTCTTCGCAGGTAAGAGAGAAAGGAAAGGAAGAAAAAAAGTTAATTAACTTGGTTTAATTAATTAATTAACTTCCGAATTAATTAACAGCACTTTTCTTCTGTTTTATCAAATTTTCTATTTAAAAACTTTATATTCTCTCTCTTAATTTTTTTTTTTATCGTTTTACCTCATCTATCCTGTCTCCTCTTCCTCTCTCTCTCTCTCTCTCTCTGTCTCCCTCTCTCTGGCTTTTTCTCCTTCTCTTTCTCTTTTTTATTTCGTTATTTTAAAAAATCTATGCTTAAAATTTATTATTTCAAAAATATTTCTGATCATTTTTATAATTTTTCTCTTTTTTTTTTTAACGATAAAATCAAAAAAAAAAAAAAAAAAGGAAAAGAAATGGTA
>PQVD01000602.1:0-11794 GCA_003012265.1 Setaria equina | reverse complement strand
TTTTTTTTTTCCTTTTTGCCCAATTGGTATTATTTTTCTTTGGTTGCTAATTGCAGTATTTGTTTCGATTTCTCTCAAAATAGCCTGTTGACTTGATGGCTTGATTTTCTTATTCCCACAGAAGTTTTTAGTGTTTCAATTCGTTCTTACCAAAATAACTCTTCGATCCGTTACCATTAAGCAGATCTGTTTGCTCTGGTTGCGGTCGCTTTGTATTACTTTTTTTTTCTTCTACATCTTCATTACAAGTCACCTTGTTGACTGTTCTTATTAATAGGCATATGTGTTGGTTATATTACTTTTTAAATTTTTATTTAATTACTAACCATTGTTAGTGTTTCTTCATTTTTTTTCAATTTTGCGTCTTTGTTTATTGTCAATTTGAAACTTTTTGTCACACCTTTTACTTTGCTAACGCTTCTATTTATCTAAAAAAGAAAAAAACAATAAAGAACAAAAAAAAAAGGAGAAAAAGAAAATGAAAAAAATAAATAAAAATAATAATAAAAAAAATAAAAGAAAATAGAAATGAAAGAAAAAGAAAAAAAATTAAAAATAACAGTAAAAGAAAGGAGAAAAGACAATGCTTTTGTTTTCTTTTTTTTTTTTCTAAATCCTTGTTATGTTGGATATTATCATCCTTCTATCACATATTTCTTTTTTCTTGTTACATACATTTTTCTCCTTTTTGCCCAACTAGTATTTTTTCCTTTGATTGCTAATTGCTGTATTTGTTTCGATTTTTCTCAAACTGCGTGTCAGCTTGGTGGCTCGGTTTTCTTATTTCTGCAAAAAATTTCAAATCCTTCTTACCTAAACGACTCGGATATTTTACCATTGGGTAGATGTATGTGCTCTAGTTGCGGTTTCATCTTCCTTAAAGTTCTTTCTTTTCACACTTTCGTTATAAGCCACCTCGTCTGTCGTTAATTTATTTTTATTAATAGATATATTTTTGCTTTTGTTACCTTTAAATTTTTGATTTAATTACTTACTATTACTAGCGCTTTTTTTCCCAGCTAAAAAAGAAAATAGTTAATTATGTCTTTTCATGCGTTGTCATTTGTCATTGTTTGTTGCAACTTCTAACAATAGATGTTTGGAACTAACATGCAAATCTTCATTCAAATTCCTTTTTGCCAAGTAATTGTAATTTTTTCGTTATTTTTTTCTTTTTTTTTTGAATTCTTTTTCACTTTACTTCTCCTCAACCTTTCCTTGAGCATTCTCTTTATTAAAGCTTTTAATTCTTTATTGCCATTAATTAATATTCCTACTCATACGCATGTCTTCCTGCTTAACTTTTACTTTTTTCTGGTTGCAGTGAAATAATTATTGTTATAATTTAACTCTTTTGAAACAATTTTTTCTGCTTTTTGTATTTTGTTTATGCGTCCTAATTAAATTGAAAAAGGCCGACTTACTTTTAATTTATGAACATTACAATTTTAAATTACGCTTTCAAATTCTTCACATTGGGTAAGTTTTTTCTTTCTTTTTATTATTTATATTAAATTAGATGCGTCTAATTCCTCAGTAGCCACTCCCTTGTTAATGATATGTTTCAGGCGGAAAACATTACTTTGGAATTCCATAATGTAGTTTAGGATACAAAATTCTTTAAGAAATAATACTATGCTAAGAAATAATACTATGCTGTGAAGGAGGAAATATTTTGACAACAACTGTCTGTTCGCCCAATGAAAGTTTTTCAAACATTCTTAGATTTCCTGTTAGCTGGTAAACGACGAATCATTTAATTTCACTTAATTTTATTTAAATTTGTATTCCAAAAATTTTAACATCATTGATATATGATGTCCACGAGTTAATCTAAATGTTTTTAAAAAGCTTTTCATTTTCCTTTTTAACTCAAAATGTATGGAGATGGAAAATATAGGATACTGTTGCTGATTCTTGTTATTCAGCAAGTTATGGAATTTCACTAAGCGTGAACAGGGCTTTTTTTCGAGTTTTAATAGACTTAATATTTTTTATTGTTAGAATCTTGTATTTCACATGTTATTTATTTTTCCATTTTTTTGCCTCCTTTTCAGTTTCATTAATTTCGTCTTTGCCTACGGTGGTAAGTAAAGCTTTGATTGTATTATTTTTTGCAGATAATATATTTAGACCTGAAGTTTCTCGTCTATTTCATTTTTTCTGTACTTTTTTTATTCCAGTTGAGTATGGATTCTTTGATTGTGTAGAGGGCTAGTTTCTCTTTTTATTTTGAACCTTTTTTTTTTTAATTTTTACTGATTCAATATTATTTTTCCTACAGCTTTGATATTATTTTTCAGGTTTTGCTAATTTCAATCTATACGCGTTTAACGAGCTAAAAAACTTTTTCGATAAATTGAACATGATACCCATTAGAATTTTAGAGCATTCTGAATAAATGCCAGTATATATTACTGTAGTAAATATTTTTGTTGGTTTAAAAAATGTTCTTCATCAAGAAACTCTTGTTATATGATTTTAAAAAATTCTCTTTTCATTTGAAACTACAATATAACGAGAATTTTTGAAGTTATTAATTTCTTTCCTTTTTTTTCTTTTTTTTTTTGGTGGCTATTAAATTAAAATTAATTCAATGTATATTAAATTAAAATTAATTTATGTTTTTGGTTCAACAACAAATTTTTTCAAAGAAAATTGCTTATGTGTTTTTGAAAAGCTGTTGAAAAAGCAATATTTTAAAAGACGTAATTAATTAGAAACAGATTTTCTGACAATATTGGGAATTTGTAATTTTATGCTGTATACACATAACCTTGTTTAAATAATCTAAGAAAATTTTATGACACAATATCAAGTCAATTAAAATGATTTGTATGATTTGCGAATTTTATGCTTTCAAAAGCCAGTTCTTTTCTTTTTTTTATCAGTGGTGCTAATTTAACTGTTCATGAGAAAACAAAGCTAAGAAAAAAATTTACTGCAATCAATCGAGTAATCCAAATAGTAAAATTTTGTGTTTGCTTTGTAAATTAAAGTTTTGTATGCTTTTATTTGTATAGATAATATCGTTCCTCAGCATTCGTTATTTAATCCTAACCGTTTCTTGCTAACTTATTCGAAATTTTCGCATGATTCTTTAATTTTTTATTTCATCCTTGATTTATTGCATGTTTTTTGATTGTCCCTATTCATTTCATTTTATTAGCAATTATCAGTTATTATCTATCCCATAGTTTTTGAAAAATTTATTTTTTTTTAAATCCTTTAGAAAACATAATATTTTGTACAAATTACTGGTTATTTATTTTTTTCCTTATCCACTTGACACCTCAGTCCATTCGATGCATCACCTTTATATTGAAAAAGGAAAACTCACACTTTTTTTTTAAATTCAAAAAATTGTTTTTATAGGTTTTATGTCTTTAAAAGATATTTTGAAACAATTTTTTTTTTGATTTGTTATATATAACTCATTAATAAACATTCTTTTTCCTAGAGTAATTAGATTGCATAGATTAAATTTCTTGCTGACTTTTTATTCGAAGTTTTTTCGTGCTTCGTTAATTTTTTGACTTTTGTCCTTTATTGTATGCCTTTTGATTATCGTTATTCATTTCGTTTCAGTGTCTATATGTTCGAATTTTTTTTAAGTAATTATTATATTCCATAGTTTTTTAAATATTTTTTGTCTTCACTTATCCTTACCTGCCATCATATTCGTTTTACTTTTCAAAGCATTTCTTTTGATGCTATCGTTTGGTAGTCTTTCACTTCAAGGTTAATGTAATCATTTTATATTAAAATGTAATTTTTTTGTTTTAAATTTGATTCTATATTAGATAAAAATAGAGCGTTCTTCTAAAACAAATTCATCGTACTTTGGATTCTGTTTATTGCATTTATAAATGAGGCAGTTTTAAATCAGACATCATTCTGACTACTTTATCTTCTTTCAATAAATAATATTGTTGTGAATATTAGATGAAATTAATGCGCATTTATTTAATAAATAAAAAAACTTTATTGTCTATTTGGCATCTTTGAAACCTCTAGCTTTACGAATTTTAACGGCGAAATCATTTTTATGCTGAAAAAGTTACTTATTTTCTGAATTTAATTTTCATGGGTTAAATCATTGCATGAATTACATTTACAATCTTTTAGTGAAGATGGTCAAAAATACAACGAAGTTGTTCACTCTGATATTTGCATTAAATTTTATTTTTATTTTCTCCGTTTCAATATTTTATCAATCCCTTTTTTCCATTTTCTCTCTTTTCTTCTCCTTCCAGCAGTTCATTTTCTCCTTTCTTCTTTTACTTATTATTTTTTATTGATATTATCGTTTACGCTGATATCTTTTTTTACTGTCAAACTTCTTATCTTTCATGTTTTATTTCTTCATCTGAGCATGATGGATAATGAAAAATTGTATTAATAATCAGAAATTTTTTTTTGCTTCCCTTTTTTCTCGATAAAAAGAAATCTATACAATTTATTTTTTATTAAACGAATTATAATTTGGCATTATCTTTTATCATCATGTCCCTTCATCTAAAAGTGGTACATTTGTTGACATTGTTAAAATTCGCATTTCTAATCAAACAGAAATTGCAAAATCGAATTCGATTTCACGGAAAAATTAACGTATGACATAACAATGAAATGCAATTTCATTCTCAATATTTTCTCTTTCTAATTTTTTTTCGTTTAACCATCAGCAGAATTATTCAAAATAGGGCAGGGAAAGAAATTTTCTTCTAATTAGTATACTTTTAAAAAAACAGGATAATTCCTTCCCACAATAATAATAATTTTATTGTTGAAACTTGTTAATTGTTTCTATTATTCAGTATTAAATGAAATGCATCATCAATAATTTTTCTGATGTTTAATATAATTTTTAAATCAGTCATTCATATTTCAAAAAACAATACAAATATATCGTAATGATAATTTTCAAAAAAGTATGAAACATCAGTTTTCTAACTTATCATTCCTGCATTAAGCGGATTTAAAAAGCACGCAATATTTTTGCTTATTTCTAATTTTATTCAGTTCTGTGCTTGAGGGAATTTATTATGGATTTGTTAGATTTTTTAATATGTCGAGTAAGTAACATTTAGATGTAGCATTTAGAAATTCTATAGGTAACTTTTAGATGTAGCATTTAAAAATTCTATCATATTAGCATAATTCAAAAAGTTCTTGCATTTTCTAATATACTCGTGCGTTTTTTTTAAACGCTTATTGGGTATTTGTTCCACGTGGTTCCTAAATAGGGCTTGTGAAATAATTCATTTTGATGAGTAATCATCATTATAGTCAGGTGTGTAATTATAGACGCGAATTAGTAAGCGTAAAAAGGCGTCATAAGATAAACATTCTGATTTACATTGATACATTAAAACTTCCGAACTATTTTTATTCACATGAAAAATGTGTTTCTTCAAGATCTATATGTTGGTATAATGAGATCAAAAATTTTGTTTTTTTTTAAATTCATTTGACGAATATGGTAGAAATACTTCACTTTCTTTTTATTAACTTCTTATTATTTATACATTTTAGAAATGACATATTTGTGGTGCTCAATGACAGTTGTTTTTAAATAATTTCAAAAAAAAGAAAGTTAGTACTTCTACAGAATTATTTTAATTTTAACAACCATATGTCGTGTAACTGATTGGTCGTGTTGTTAATTAATACATATTTTATTAAATTACAATAGAAAAAGTAAAAAATTTTGTTCTTTAAGACGAACGCAAAGATTGCAAAAGTTTTCTGTTTCAGTTTTGCAATTTTTATCTTTTGCCAAAAAAAAATGGCAAGGGCGAAAATTTTAAATTAAATTTGAATTCAATTTATGTATGTCTTCGAAAAATTTAAATTAATATTCGCGAAACATTTGGTTGCATTGTTTTCGACGTTTTTTTGCAGTTATATTTCTCTAATGTTTAATTCTATAAATTTTTTGTGGAAAAAAGTACAAAAAAGTACACTATTGTTGAGTTAAAAATTTAGATTTGGTTTCCTTCTTTCTCAAAAAACAAACAATAAGAAAAGACGATATTACACATATTTCATTGAATTAAAATTATTTTATTTTTTCTTTTTTTGCTGTCAATAATTTTGAATCAAGTAGTTTAATTAATCCTTTTATCATTTTTGTTCTCTTTTGAGCAGTTTTTAAATGTAAAATGCATGCTAAAGCATTTTTTTGCCGTTTGGAATTAAAAAAATAAAAATTCGATAGCACGGATCACATAATGTGCGCGCAGTTGACTGATCTTGATGTAACACCTGTTTCATAATAAATACCTATTTAAATTTTCAGTTATTACGATCACATAATATTGTGTGCAGATGATTGATATTGAAGTACTTTTGTCGCATAATTAATATTACTGTAATATTTCGATAACACGGATCACATAATGTGTGTGCAGTTGACTGATCTCGATGTATCTGGTGTTGCATGATTTATATTTGTGTAAATTTTTATGTTATACGACAAGAGGTACTTTGGGATCCGTCACTTATGAACACGCAGTGTGAAAGAATCCATATAATGGAAAATTTTTAAAAGTGTAATTTATAGCTAACGCGCCAAAGAGCTTGTGTGCACGTTGTGTAATCGAAAATTAATACTGCTCCAATTCATAGTTTGATTTCTTTGTAGTTTGTTTGAAATTAATGATCTTAATATTCTTTTGCAGAAAAGTGATAATAGTGAGATAAATGTTTGAAATTGCTAAGTGATAAAAATTTTTCTATTTTGTTAATGAATAAATGTTTTTTTTGCTACTGTTGCACAGTTTAGGTTGCATATATTTGCACGTTTGTCTTTTTTCAAATATTTAAAAAGTTTTTCTTTTACTTTGATCACCCTTCTCTTTCGCCTTTTATTGGTAGCTTTTTTTAGTTCATATTACCCTAAAGCTCTAGAAATTAATTACGAAAAATTAAATCTAAAGATTTTGCAAAAAAATCAAGTTCTTTTTAAAAGTTTTGCTTGATTCTTTGCTGTTCCATCATTTATTGTTTTTGAGGAAAATATTTTCGAGACTGCAGACGTAGGAAATTCTTGTTACTGTTAAATCTTGAACTAAGTATGCTCGAATAATGAATGTAAAATTTATCTACTTAGCAAGTAGTAATAATGGTATGGTGGAAGCGAACTCAGGAGGAAAAAAAAAGATTATTTATATTTAACAATTAAATGGCGAAGTGATATTTAAACTTGTTTCAAATTTCCAAAATGATTTTGTGTGGACGTCATATCTGAAAGACCATTCATGTTGTTTGAATATAGATTTTAGTTTCAATCTAACTGGTGAAAGTTCTAGTCATTACTTTTGTTTCAGTGCAATCATTTTCTGTGAAAGAATTGAGCGTCAATGCATTGTAATAGATGAAATGCTTGCTTAAAATGATTAATTAGTTCAAGAAATCACTCATTGTTCATCATTAAAATAAAGAGTAAAATGGCATGCAAAGTCTTCCATTCTAAAGATGCTAGAAATTTCTAAAAAGAAGAACGATAGTTTTAATTTAAGTATCAAATTTACATTCATGATAAATGAAATTGAAAAGCTTAAATGATGGGAAAAGAATAATTAAAGAATAAGGGATTACAGTAGTTTTAATGGAATCGTATTTCTGCAACAAAGTTTCAAAATAAACCTATATTTGAAAAAGAAAGAAAAAAACTATTATAACTAGATTAGAGATTAAATTGCTGGATAAATCAATAGTGAGTAGTTACATCATTGACTGATTACTATCTGTACGTTCTAAAAATTGTTACGATAGATCGTTATGTCGAACTAAATTTGCATATTCACTTCAGCTTCATCTCTCAACAAACTTTCCTTCCGCTACAGTTGTATGCAAATTTTCCGTGCAGCACCAAAGGGCTGATCATTTACGAACTATCATTATTTGTTAATTCTTCTTTTCGACTGGTTGGCTGGGGTAACTAATCTCTGTCAGTGATTGTTTTTCGGTGAAATGAAATAAAGTAATGAGGAATTCGTTAATGAGAGCTCCATCAGAATCGAATTCAATCGTTACTAATTACCGGCAGTTCTTAAGTGGGGAGATTATTTGAAATGATTTACAAGATTTCAGCTACGGAAAGATATGTACACAGAACTGAAGGAACTGATCAATTTTTTGGCTATTTATATGCACCATCGGATTCCGCGCCGTCGGGTAAAATTCAATTTTTCATTCTTTTTTCATTCCTGAACTGAGAAGCACCTTTAGCAATTGTTTTTGCAAAGTGAAATGACACAGACGATAAACGTCAAATACTTTTCATCAATTCAGATTTGTTTGTTCATGGAAAGTTATGGAAATCATCTTGCGGGGAGATTTTCGGAGAAATGGAAACCAGAAGAACCGAAATATGGCTAGATGAAATTTCTTTTTTTTTATTTTACGATTTCTTACAGAAAATTTGCCAAAATTTACCTTAGAAAAATTGATAAAAAGAGCCGTATTATTAAACTGTCGTTAATTTTTTAAAGTAGAATTGAAATATTGAGAATAGAAAGTGGATATCATGATGAAGTATGATTCACGATAATTGAGCATCCAAAAATTAATTATTGCTAGGATAATTAATAATTTCCAACTAAGTGTAAAACATGAATTGACACCTTATAATTTTATTGCTTCAGGACTGAAGGTGTTTTCGACTTTTTCTACAAATCATAATATTTGCAGCGGAAAAAGAGCGAACATTAGTTATCAAAAGGAGGGACAGTCTCGATGAAGTGTTCAGTGTCATCGCAACAAGCATCGGAATCGTAATGGAAGATCTTGTGGCTTGTTTCCCATGTCCGTTAAGTTCACTTTTTGCGATTCGTTTCATTTTACCTATCATATCACTTTATCAGAACTGCTCTTCCAGCGGCAATGTTACTTTGCTGCAATCCCGGCGAAGTGCTTTGTCAAGTGATGGATTACACGCATGTTATCACTGTTTGGACGGGAGATGTCAACGCTGATGTCAATTACACTCCTATACCTGCTGGAATTGCATTCTTCTGTGAGACGCCAAGCATACTATATACTGTTTTAAGCAATAATGGCAACGTTTCGGGTAAAACAAGTAAGAGCTTATCACCATTATTCTTATAACTGATTAATATGATATGATAAAATTTGACTGATCCGTTTAAAAGCTAAAATGTAAGTTTTTAGATAGCATTTGATAATGTTGTTGTTTTAACAGTTTATCTTGCTTTTTAAATCTTTCTGCTTGAAATTAACTACATGTGATAAGGAGATCGAATAATAAATTAGAAAAAATGGTGGATACAGTACAATAAATTTCATATTTTTCAGATTATCCTCTCTGTTTTGGTTCAAAAAGTAAAGAATTGAAGTCGCAACGATGTATTTTATTACAATTAATTAGTTCCATTGATGACTATGCTTATGATTTGATTGGGAATGGATTTTTCGGTCAAAATAAGGTAGGATTTAAAATATATGAAAAAAAACGAAGCATCAAATTCCTTCACTAAATAATTTTTTAAATCTTTCAGTAAACAGAAAAAAAATGATTAAAGGCGATAGAGAAAGACTTCACAAATCAGATTTTTTTGTTAGCTATCAAAATCAGTTTAATTATTTAAATTCTTTTCTTTAAATCTGTTAGCTAGAAATTTTCTGTTACTATAATGTAATATAATATAATTTAATAGATACCACCGTACCTTTTTCGTTATGCCACCAAGGAGAATTGCTCATTTACGGTACGCACATTTGCTGGTACACGTTTCGGTTCTCATCGTTCACGTCCCGATCACAAGGCTATGCGGCGAATTCAACATGCTGCTGCATTTCTGGCTGTCACCAATGAGAGTACCACTTTGGGTAATTAATTTTTTTTTGCTTAGAATTATCTTTTTCGAAAATGCACTTTTCTTCAAACGAAAATATTCATTAGATTTCAGGCAACAAACAACCGGAAAATGCTCAGTTCCTTACCAATGCAATTGGGGATAACTGTAAGAAAGTTACTTCTATTATTTGTTGTCATTCAGTACCTTTTCATACTACATTTCATAAATTCAATACTTTTAGTTTATTACAATCAATCCTGTGCAACATCATTGACCACTGAGGAAAGTAATTACAATGCAGTGGTAAGATTTTAAATTCAAAATTTATCACATTTTAGAGTATTACATTAAAAAATAAGAGTAAAAAGAAAAAAACGAAAGATCAGCAAAAAAAGATTGCAAACTAAGCACTAAAGAAAAAACCTGCAGTAATTCATTGGAATTTGTGTAGATGCCACTGACAACGTCTAGTGATGTTATCACAGAACCATTAACTTCGATTGATTCCAAGCATCCAATTCTAACTTCACCACTTACAATTTCAAATATATCACTTGCATCTATTGGCAACAATACTAGTTGTATTGGTAACCAGCCTTATCCATTATCACCAACTTTGGAAGCTTATAATGAATTCGGTCCTCGAAATCACCACATCCCATCAAGTGGCAATATGAAAATGGTATGATGTTTTCGGATTTCTGAATTTAAACTATAAACGTATCCAAAAGTTTTTGAAGTTATTATTTAATGATATGAATTTACTGAAATAAACGCGTAACATATTGTTCTACATTACATAATCCAAGTTCAAAAGCACTAGAGCAGATTGTCATTGATAGTTTTATGTCTGAATTGTAATATATCCTATCTTTATTGGTATTTATTGTTAGTATTCGCAGGATCTCATGAACACCGGCTTTCCAGTTTGTGAAGAACACAATAAATTTCGCCTGACAAATTCGCATAGCCCTCGAACATTTATTACGGGAAATTATAATCCATATGCATATTCAACAGGTAAAACTACACCGAATTTGTAACATTTGTTTGAGGTGAAAATCTGAAGTTCAAACGAATTCAAAAATTCATTAAAATGTCAGTTGAAATTTAACATAAATTTTAAAGAATCATGAAATCTGCAAAAAATTTTTCGAAAGACTTTTTCAAAATTTTCAAAAACTTCTGATCTTCCTAAAATAAATTCACTTATCTCATTATTACCTCAAGGCAATAGCGGTCGATCATTCTCATGCGTTATGAATCCAAATGATTCGACCTCTGATAATGCATCATTTTTGTCATTTCCGGCATCATTGACCAATCTCAGTAACATCGTACCATCTGGAAATTCTGAAAATCTTATTCATAATGTTAGTTGAAATATAAATTTTATCCCAACTCATAACCAACTTGATTTGCTCCTCAGTAATACATTCCAAATTATTGATTCTGAAAATTCTCCAGCGAATGATGATGTATGTTTCTGTTTTCATCGGAATTCCTGCTGAAAAAATAAAAGTATATGTGAATTTACTTCCAGCTGGAGTCAAATAGTCCGAATATTGATGGGGTACAATTTGATATCAGTCGTATGTCACTTGCTGATGAAATGGTATCAGTGGCATCAAAGTCTGTTAACAATGAAACCAAAATAAGCTAAATATCGCGAAGAATGTTGAAAGTTATCAGATCAAAAAAAGAGCGACTAGACAAAGCCTACGAAAAGAGAAGGCATGAAACAAGATGCACAGTTTATACTGTTTTGTATTATTTTATTTGTTTTTATTTTCATTATGTCATAGCAACTTCTTACTTAGAATGAGGATTCAAATAATACCTCTAGGTAATCTAGAAGTAATGAAATGTTATTTGGATTCTTATTTTAAGTAAAGAAGTAGTGATAGTTGGTATTCGCAATCTTTCAAATCTTACAACAAATTTATTTATGGTTCAGTTTTTATCATATA